>CM062813.1:390118362-390393453 GCA_031772625.1 Pinus tabuliformis
GGCGATAATGTAGTCCATGGAGATGGATTCCCAAGGTTGGCTAGGAGTAGGTAGAGGAGTGTACATGCCTTATTTCTTAATGGTTGGCTTGGATATGGCATAGGTTGTGCACGATATGATATATTTTCCAACATCCTATTGAATTTTTGGTCAATAAAAATATTTCTACAGTACTACCATTATCTTCTTGACACCAAAGTGTCCTGCGAACCTGTTGTAATGCACCTGCTAAATCAGCTTCGCACACTCGCTTGAAGGAACACAAAGATGTCCCAAATAGCACAATAGTCCCATCATAAAGGTGGAAGTCTGGAATTGGCTTTCCATCCATCAGTGTCTTGTAGGTGGCAACAAACTCCGAGTCACTTTCATATAGTGATGGCCATCCAGAGGTCTTGCGCTCGCAAGAGTTGAAAACTATACTTAGTTCCATAATTAAGGGTCGACTGAGGCAGTTTGCAACATGATTTGAGCTTACCTTCTTGTACTCTATGTTCAGATGGAATTCTTGTAGGTGTGTGGAGAATTTATGATGGCGATTGTTCTGCAGCTTCCCTTGCATTTGCATAAATTGAAGAAGCCAGTGATTTGTGTGGATGATCATCTCCTTCCCCAAAATATAATACTTCCATTACCAGTAGGCTTGCATGATAGAGTACATATCCTTATCGTAGGTGGGGTACCTACGATTAGTATCAGAGAGTGTATCCTTGTGATAAGCCATCGAGTGCCCTTGTTGAGTGAGTATCACACCAATAACATAATATGAGGCATTTGTCTCAATCTGAAATGGCTATTGTAGGTTTGGAAAGGTGAGGACTAGTGCATAGCTGTTATAGACATTTTTGTGCCTTGCAGCTCCAAGCATGAAATGTCCATAAACCAAGGGCTCCTAAGTCCCTAAAAGCGTTTTTCTAACCCCTAAAGGAACAAGGTCAACAAATTACAGCTTCTCCCAAAAGTTCTCCACTAGAAACTGCTCAGAATAAGTCAAAACAGGATCATTTCAGCTGCTCCACTCGCTAGCTGCGTTGCATAGCACCTAAACACACTAGCTAGGTGCATTGCAACGCACCTAAATGTACTATGAGGGTGCGTTGAGCGGGAAATGACAAATGGCAGTGCCATTCCGCGAGGTGGAAAGATAATGGAAGCTTCCAGAATCTTCTCCTATGACACTTGCCTCACTGAATTCGACCAAGGATGAGTAAGAGTCTTTCAGTCTCCAAGTGGAAGCAAGAACTGACAGAGAGAAGACACTAATCAAATCACAAGCTGACTCATCCTCCTTGCATACATCTATATATGGATCCCTCATCCCAGAGATCCAGAGGCTGGAATTTTGCACATTGTAAGGAATTGCTGTTGGTTTTGAGATAGATATCAGAGTATTGGGTGATTTATGCTTTGTTGGAGGTGAAGAGGGGCTTCTTTGCTGGGAGGTTGATGCTGGGTCAGGAAAAATCGGTTGTAACTCCTCCTGGATCTTCTTGTATATCAATAAAAACTATTTGAGTTTCTCCTCCATGCTTTTGTATCATTGATGCTTGTTACATTTGTATGGTTAGCTTAAATCTGATCCTAAGCTGTTTATGAATATAGATCCATGTCTTTGTATAGTTTTCTTCTTCTGTGATCTTACAGGTACTTGGTGAAGCTGGGCAAGTAAGGGAGCAAGTAGCTGGAAGCTGTCAAAGAAGAGAGGGATTGGATCAAAGGATTAGCGCAAGACACAGGTCGGTTCTTTCTATCCCCCTCTATCTTTAATTCATAAAGGAAATACAAAAGTAGTTTTTCTCTGTTTATTTCTAAGGCAGCTGTCACACCTTAGTGGGATAGAGCAGTTCTAAATAGACACTTTTCCCGGTAACAAAATGGCGACTCCGCTGGGGACGATTGTCTAATTAGTTTGTTTGTGTATCTCTTTGTTGTTTGTTTCATAAACTTATAAGTAGCATTCGAACTGCATTTGCCATAACAAATGCAAAGTAGACATCTGCTGCTTCAATCCATTCACTAGATTTGTTTATGATTTGAACAGCTGATTCACAAATGATCTGATTGCCCTTGTGATAGCTCTTAGACCCTCCTTAGATCTACCCCTGATTGTGCATTACTGATTGCTTTTACTCGGCCAAAAACCAAAGACTGAACTGCAAACCGTGACTCAGAACCCGGAAAGATTCTCGTTTCTGACCCAGCGCAGGTAGTGTTAAGAGTTCCTACATTTCAGCGCACTTCCCGAAAGGGAAACTTGCACTGCAATCCAGTTTCTCTGTGTTACAGGTGCGCTGATCAGACTAGCCCTGTGCAGTTGAGGTTCTTGTGCTTCATTCTTTCCGGTTTTGTCTCTGATTTTTGCAGCCTATGATCAGTATATGTCTGTTTAAAAACCCCTTTTCCTTGCTGTTATTCCACCTCCTTTGTACAAAAGAACTGTAGATGTTTTTGTGTGTTTGTTGAGTCGTTTACAGTTTTCCATTGCAAAAGTAAAATAGTCGTACTGTCGTCCTTTGATTTAGATCTGTCGCAAGTGTCGATTTCAATCATAGGAGAAAGTTTGATTGCTGTTAATGGTCGATTATACTTGTACTATTGCCTTTGGTCTGAATTTGTGATTTTCTAGTGTCAAAAACGAGTATTCATTTCAAAATCGTAAAGTGTCGTAATTGTCTCTATCTTTTGATTTCGAAAAGAAGCTTGTTTGTGTTTGTCGCTTGAAAGCAAATTCAAATTTGTACATCAACTTTCTTTTTAGCATCAATACTAAGAAAGTCGAAAACAAATACATGCATGTGCATTTGCATATTGACAGTCTGTTTGGCTTGATTTAGGAAAGTGCATTTACAGTGTGCTCTTTGCTCTTTGTGAAAAGATTGTGTCTTTCTTTTCCTTTAGTAGCTAGGATTTTCATTGCATAAAAGAGATAAAAGTTTGTTTATCATCTTTAGATTGCATTTTAGGAATTACATCTACATCTCGTGGTGAACCCAAAAGGCAAACTTCATAAGAAAGATCAACTTAAAATAAATTCAATGAATCTAACAACGCTTTGGAACTTAACGCACAACATTTAGAGGTCTAGGCTAGAGACGTATTTCGGCGTCGTAAAGCCTGGTAACTGTTGTCCTCATTGATGGTTGGGTGATTCCTCCGCTTTGAGACGATAAGTGCCAGTACGAACTTGTGCTCCCACGTACCGTCGAGTATATTTTGGGAGACCCCTATAGGCTTAAATCCTTTATCCATAGGAAGCCATGTCTGCCGCCCTATCGATCGCAATGCACTGAACACAGCATTCGGGAAGATTGACTGCCGTACCGTAAAAAGTATTCTGCAGTTTTGCGATTGGTTTAGTACTCCCTCTACCTAGATCTCCAGAGCAGTCCCTTTTGTTCCTTTCCAGACTCCTTAATGGAAAAGGTCCATCTGAGCACTTGTCACTTCAGGCTCATTCAAAATCGAAGGAGACTAGAGTCATCTCTTGTGTTTTTCTCGACTCTTAAAATGAAAAACAAGTTGTCTCAAAGCGTCTAAAATTTATTTTAAACGGAATATTCATTACCCCTTTCCTACGTTGATCTTGGGTTGAGAAAATGGAGTCCACCAACCAAGGAATTCCCCTTGGAGGAAATCCTAGTCCCTTCTCCTCTTGGGGAGATGTTGGTGCACCCCATATGGCCACATTATCGCTTCCAGGACGGACAATTGGTTTGCCTGTATGGCTCTTCTCAACCTCTATCGTTCATAACACCACTATTCCTGAACAATTGAATCAGCAATTAGACGAGTCCAGAGTTGCCCACCAGCCTTCTACTTCCTCTAATTCTTCTTCTCCTCCTTCCTCTTCGCTTGATGGGGCTGGTAAAGCCAAAAGTCAAGTTCCTAAGGAGAAGAAGGAAAAGAAGAAGAAAGAGAAGAAGAAGAAGGAGCCAAAGGCGAATGGGGGAAAACGAGTGTCGTCTAACGAAAATCCACACACTGCACCGACCAGGCCTAAATCGCCATGTGTCATTTGCAAAGGAGACCACTTTCACAGAGATTGTCCTTGCATCCCTTGGATATTAAGGGACTGGTCTCCTAGATTGCACAACCCGGTGTCGTCAACCTCTGATGATCATGTTGAAAGCACATCGTCGACTAGTGAAAGTGAAGTCCCAGGACAAAAACGAAAATATAGATTTCCTTGTACGCTGTGTGAAGGCGATCACGCCGTCCACCGTTGTCCCTTCTTAGACGAAGCCAAAAGAGTTTTGGATGATCGTCCGGTTTCACCGTTACGACTTCCTCCTCGATATAAAAAACTCTTGCCGAGTCCGTCACTAGTTGAAAATCTGGCTGGCCCGCTCAGGTGGTCGGCTGAAACACCTATCATTGAAGATAAACCATCTGGATCCATACCCGACGAAAGTCAAAAGGTCGAGGCGGCAGTTGACCCGGTCTTGCCTCCAGAGGTTTCATCTTCAGATGATACAATCACTGAAGAGAACAAGGATGACACCGTCCAAATTCTTTTCATAAGCACAGACTCCAATGAACATGGGGGCAATTTACCCGTTCCTTTACCGCAGGAAGGAAGTTCGTCAGAGTCGTACCCAACCGTCTATTCGGTCCCACCTCCAAGCAACCTAGTTGTCTCCTTCGACTGGAATCAACTAGGCAGACCCCGTGTACTAGCTAGCGTACCATTCCGAATTATCGTTCAAATATATAGAATGGTTATGGCTGGTACCATCATAAATGAAGGGGCTTCTGTGAGTATCCTTTCCTCAACTGCTTGGAAAGCGCTTGGTTCGCCATCGCTTTTGCCTGAGATGAGAAATCTGACAGGCTTTGATAAAGGAACCAGTCGACCTTTAGGGATCCTTCCCGATGTGCCCATAACATTGAGAGGGAAAACTGTTCACCTGAACGTAATGGTAGTTCAAGGACCCCTAGATTACAATCTACTCCTTGGACGAGACTATATTTATTGCATGGGAGCCATTGTCTCCTCACTCTTTAGAGTAATGTGTTTTCCGCACGAAGGAAGAGTGGTCAAGCTCGTGGACCAGCTTTCATTTCCCGGATCATACAGAGCAAATAGTCATATACCATCCCTGAATGGTCTTTTCACGCAAGAAATATCTCAATCTCCAGTCCGTCCTCCCGATGAGCACGAGTAATTTGGAGGGATATGAATGAAACCCAGGGGGCATGCATCCTGGTCTGCTTTGGTAGGAAAACTTCGGGTATAGAGTAGGTTTCCGCGGGAGAATATGCCTAGTCTGTACCCCCGTCCGTGATTGGAAGAGGGGGTTATTCTAGTACAGGATTCTCTTGTCAAAGTTATGTAAGTTGGCGAGCACTGCCACTCACCTTTGTTTATCTCGGTAGACATCGCCGAAGAAGTGTTTTGTTTGCGCCGCGAATAGAACAATCTTTGGGTAACCTGTAAGAGGTAGGCCTCTCTCGGTAAAACAAATGTTTTAACGGACTAAAGAAGGGGTAACCTTGAAACTCTGTTTTATACCTAGGGGCATGCAAACCTTTTGGAGTGCAAGCAAAGAGCAACTATTTATTTTTTAAATTTTTAGGACCTCTAACCCTTTAAACTCGTAGGATTGGTCATCTCCTAACTTGCATAAAGAAAGGATGTGGGGCAAAACTCTAAAAGTTGCTGTTTTTATATGAGACATTCTTATCATATGACTGGATTAATCGAGCAGTTTTAGCACATAGTTCAAGCTCATTAAAAAATAAACATAAGACATGAGCAAATGTTTCCACCCGCGTTTAAGCTCATTAAAAAATGAACTATTCCCCGGTAAATAACCACCGTGAATGTAGTACTTCAGCCATTAAAGCCTTGGTCGTGTTTGCACCGTCACCTCCACTTTTACATTGGCCGATCATTCACCTCCATTTGATTGTTTACCCATTTTGAGGAACAACTGCGAAGAGTGATTTCACTAGCCATCCTTGTGACACTGCCGTGATATGAAAATTCCAAACCTTACCTGGAATCAGCTGCTACCCATTTTATCACTCGTTCCTCAAAAGACGAGTCTCCTTTAAGCTCTTTTCAACTGACTCGTAAAATATGAAAAGATTGCCGAGCCATTGGCCTCTCCAGCTCGTTAAAGGGACAGGAAGTGCTATCCCTCATCTAGATTTTAATCTTTTTGGACCTGAGGGATTATTGCACAAAAAGATCGAGCGCTTGTTTTGTTTGGCTCGTTAAAACTATCGAAAATTCATCCCTTCTGTATTGTTTTATACTTTTTCGGACTTAAGGGATTAGATGAAGAAAAAGGAATTTTGGAGTTACCTTTACGTACCTTTTCAGACTCTCTAAAAATGAAAAGGACCGAGTTATTTTTGTCGTTAAACTCGTTAAAAAGATTAATAGCGAGAAACTTGTCTTTAGACGAGAACGAGTTTCACTATCGCTAGGCTCGTTAAAGCATAGCGATGGGTTTGCCCGAAGGGCAAATTATAGAACAAGCATATGTTATCTTCCTCAAGCTTGACAAAAATAAAGAGGTACTGGTCAGCAATGACTGGGGAAAAATTGGGAAGAGAACTCAAAGAATCTTTATTGGTAGCAAGTCGCTCTTGAACATGACACTTCCACTCCGTGTCCGAGTCGGGTTGGGTTGTTTCATTCACCGGTCACATCGCCATGGTCACGCCATACCATCCACATTTGGGGTTAATGATACCAATCCATCACGTCAGTGTCGCCGACATGTTCAAGAGAAGTCATCCAGAGAAGTCACCTGTGTCCCACCCACTACCATACATTATACTCCATTCTGTCATGACCGCCACCCTGAACCGTATATCATCAGATTGTTTTCACCTCCATCAAAATCATTTGCTCCGTTCCGTGTCATTGATGTGGGATTCATTAAGGCCCTCCTGTGATGGATCACTTCTTGTCGACATCAGCTCATTATCCAAGAAGTTGGTCTAGGAACACCCCATTCAGTACTTTGAAGCTTGCATGCCTTAATGGCAAGTTTCTCACTTCCGGCGACAGGTTTACATCAATGGCCTTCGACCAAAAGATTTTGCGTGGTGTTCGACGCCAAGTCCTTTATTCACACCACGTGAATTGTACTGTAGTACCTTGAGGGTCATTATCATTATCGGTGATTCCTCTCGCGCTTGTTAACAGTTTACATCATTGACTGGTAATCAAGCGATGTCTTTCCATGTTCGACTTCAGGACATTTCTCACATGGATCGGCTTGTACTTCGAGTGAAGATCGGACGAGATTGAAGACCCCGGATCTAGTTTCATCCATCTGGGCTGCGATATATATTCAGGAAAATAAAGACATTAAAATGTACAACATTGTAGCACAGATAATCATCCTACCAAAAGGATGATGGCTCTATCAGAATCATCAGTCTACAATCAGACGATTGTCTGTCCTATGTACATGAAAATGAATTTATAAAGCTGAGCATGGGAATGCTCGCCTCAGCCAGATCATGAAAACAGTATGAAGATAATGTATTGTATTGTATCTTATTACAGGTCTCCTCCCAGCATTGAAAGAACTTCGGATCCTCATAATAAAGCATTTCACCCGATTAACGGCCTCATACTTTAGGGGGCAACTGTTATAGACATTTTTGTGCCTTGCAGCTCCAAGCATGAAATGTCCATAAACCAAGGGCTCCTAAGTCCCTAAAAGTGTTTTTCTAACCCCTAAAGGAACAAGGTCAACAAATTACAGCTTCTCCTAGAAGTTCTCCACCAGAAACTGCTCAGAATAAGTCAAAACAGGATCATTTCAGCTGCTCCACTGGCTAGCTGCGTTGCATAGCACCTAAACACACTAGCTAGGTGCGTGTTGCAACGCACCTAAATGCACTATGAGGGTGCGTTGAGCGGGAAATGACAAATGGCAGTGCCATTCCGCGAGGTGGAAAGACAATGGAAGCTTCCAGAATCTTCTCCTATGACACTTGCCTCACTGAATTTGACCAAGGATGAGTAAGAGGCTTTCAGTCTCCAAGTGGAAACAAGAACTGACAGAGAGAAGACACTAATCAAATCACAAGCTGACTCATCCTCCTTGCATACATCTATATATGGATCCCTCATCCCAGAGATCCAGAGGCTGGAATTTTGCACATTGTAAGGAATTGCTGTTGGTTTTGAGATAGATATCAGAGTATTGGGTGATTTATGCTTTGTTGGAGGTGAAGAGGGGCTTCTTTGCTGGGAGGTTGATGCTGGGTCAGGAATCATCGGTTGTAACTCCTCCTGGATCTTCTTGTATATCAATAAAAACTATTTGAGTTTCTCCTCCATGCTTTTGTATCATTGATGCTTGTTACATTTGTATGGTTAGCTTAAATACGATCCTAAGCTGTTTATGAATATAGATCCATGTCTTTGTATAATTTTCTTCTTCTGTGATCTTACAAGTACTTGGTGAAGCTAGGAAAGTAAGGGAGCAAGTAGCTAGAAGCTGTCAAAGAAGAGAGGGATTGGATCAAAGGATTAGCGCAAGACACAGGTCGGTTCTTTCTATCCTCCTCTATCTTTAATTCATAAAGGAAATACAAAAGTAGTTTTTCTCTGTTTGTTTCTAAGGCAGCTGTCACACCTTAGTGGGATAGAGCAGTTCTAAATAGAAACTTTTCCCGGTAACAATAGCAAAGGTGGTGTTTTAGTTCAACGAATGCCTTTTGTTGTGCCTCTAACCAAAAAAACTTCAATTTTTGTTATTCCCTTGGTAACTTGACTTAATGGCCAAGTAATATGAGATAATCCCAACACGAATCTCTGGTATAAATTAACAAGGCCCAAGAATCTGTGAAGCTCTGTCATAGTCGTCAGGGCTAGCCAATCCCGAATGACTTGGATCTTAGCCGGATCCACATGCACACCTTGCTTGTCAATTATGTAGCCCAAATATTTGACTTGGTCCATGCCAAAGGATCACTTCTCTATGTTGGAACATAGCTTGTGTTATCGTAGGGTTTGAAGGACCCGCCAAATATGTTGCAAGTGCTCTACCCAAATCTTGCTGAATATGAGGATGGCATCCAAATATACAACCATGAAAGAGTTGGTGAAAGGTTGCAAGATATCATCCATCAACCTCATAAAAGTTGTAGGGGATTTTTTCAACCCAAAGTGCATGACCAACCACTCAAAAATACCCTCCTTGGATTTGATGGTGGTCTTCCATACATTTGTGGGCTCTATTGGAACTTGGTGATATACAGACTTCAAATCAATCTTGTTGAAGTAACTTTCATCCTTGATTTGGTCAAGAAGGTCATCAATCCATGGGATTGGATACCAATTCTTGACAATGATTTTATTTAGTGCCCGATAATCAATGCAGAGTCTCCATGTCCCATCTTTTTTCTATAAAAATACAGTTGGGCTCCCACAAGGTGAGGAGCTTGGTCATATATGCCCTTTTTTTGTAGCTCCTGTATTTTCCACTTGATTTCCTCATTTTCCATAAGAGAGTAGAAATATATTGGCCCATTGGGTATAGGAGTTTCGGGAGTCAGATTGATCGAGTGCTTCACCTGATAGTGGAAGGGTACTCCTATAGGTGAGGAGAAGATGTCCTTGTATTCTTCCATGACCTTATCAACTTATTTTTTCTACATGGAGGGACCCTTTCCAGGGGTCATGGATGTGGCCACAATATTCCCCTTACTCTGAGAATGAATTAGAAAGAAAATAAATTTCCTAGTCTAGGAGATGATCTTACTACATTGCTTAGTAGAGATCAAAGAGATGACAGTAGGCGAGGCTACCTCTGGTATCTTATATAATTTCCTACCCAAAGTAATAACAACAGTGCGAGACCTAGAATCATACATAACATGAAACTTCCAAAAATATGGTTGACATAATAAAACATCACAAACTTCAAGCGGAGCAACATCACACAGTACCTCATCCGTGAAGGGCTTGATGTTGTAGGGAAGGCGACACTACTAGTTAACACGAAGATTTTATCCTTAGTAGAGCCTCTCGATGGTATATGGTTATGGGTGTAGTGTGTTCAGTAGGCCCAATTTCTTAATGACCTCTGCTAAGATGAGGTTCTTTTGGCTCCAATTATTGACAATGAATTGTAGCGGAGAACCATTCACCCACATTTGTGAGTGGAAGAGATGATCCCCATCCTCTAGATCTTTGGGCTCATCCTTCTGGACCTTGGTGGTGGAAATGGTGGCACTGGGTTTTTCATCAATAATATTCTTCCCCTTGTCGGGTTCTGGCTCAAAATGAAAACATGCATCAGACTCTGAAGCTTTTAGCTCAGCCACCAATCATTGCTTGGCATGACACTCATTTGTGTTGTGGGTGGGGCTCTTGTGGAACTCACACCACTTTCTAGTGTCCTTCTTCATCTTTGTGGTACCATTCTTTGCTTGTGGCTTCGATGGGTTGTCATAAGTTGTTTCTCCTTCACTCTATCCTTTGTTTTGTGGTTTTAGGGTGCTCTTGCCTTGCTTCAGATTTGCAGATCCAAAGTTAGGCTTCTTTTGTTTAAATTTTTGTTCAATCTTGGTAGCATATCGATATGTTGCACTAGGCGAGGAGATATCCAAGAACTTCATTCCTTCCTAAATGTATTTGTGTAGACATTTGTAGTACTTGAGCACCAAATGTCTCTCAAATTATTTTATACCCAACTTCGTGCGTATATTATGAAAAGTATTTGTGATCTCATAGACATCTTCATCCCTTTATTGTAGTAGTGTGGTCCATTATATGTAATTTTCATCATAGCTCCCCACAAGGTAATAATGTTCCTTAACTTCGTCTCGAAAAGAGTTCCAAGAGGGTGTGAATATAAATAGAGAAGGTTCCTTGACCCTTTTCTTATAGTAAGTTTCCCACTAGTCCTTGACATGGGGGACACCCTTAAGGAGTGGAAAAGTAATATTTTCCCTATCGGAGAAACTATGGACCAAAAAATAACCTTCCAACAGACTTAACCATTTATCTACAACATGTGCATCCATATCACCTTTGAATATAGGGATATCGAAGTTAACTTGTACCCTGAAGGGGGTGGCGCCTCCGAAGTGATTGTTGGATGAAGATGTGTCACATGTTGGCAACTGCCGAAGGATCTGGTAAAAGTTGTCCATCATCTCATTCCTTTGTTACTCGAGGGTTTCTTCGAGCAACAATTTAATAGGATCTCTTACTCCCTTGTATTTCTTTTCTTCCACCATGGGAGGCCATTAGTGTCGGTGAGGATGGTCTTGTAAGGGCTCAACCAGTTCAAGTCCCAACTCCTTATACCCCTACTTCGTTGGGGACATGCATAGAAAAATAGAGAAAGAGCAGAATGCTCTGATACCACTGATCCATATTTATGAAGGAATGAAATGAAATACAAATTTAAACTGAATACAAACATACAACGAAATAGTATAACTTCAATTAATTAATAACAAGTACTAAAAATTGTTTACATGTAGAATGGAACAAACTAGCTCAGGCGATGGCAACTTATCTCTAAGAAGAGATGTGATGGCTACATGCCTTATGAACTATGTTACAATGAGGCTTGAAGGCATTTTTATTATTGAGAAAAAAGGGAAAACCTTAAACATCCAAAAATATAACCCTAGGAGATGAAGCGCCAAAATTTTGTGGGCCCCATTGAGGTAAGTTGGACCCTCAACTTCTCGGGGTTGTAACTTTGGCATATGATCTCTGTTTGGCTATCCTAATACCTCATTTTGAAGATCCACACGAGGAGGAAAAAAAAGAAATTGTCAAACAAATTGTGGCACTTTTATGGTCTCTCCATTTTCCTATAAAATGTCTTTTTCAACCTCAAAATTTTAGGTTTAACCCTGTACAGAAATTACCTGCATAAGAATTCTAAAAATGGAAAATAAACAATGGCGAGAGCATAAAACATAAAACAAATATACACAGAGACTTTCCACTCGATCCCAAAACCGAGACTACCAGATTGATTTTTCATTATGTTCATTTCAATGTTACAATATATATATATATATATATATATATATATATATCTATATATATATATATATATATATATATATATATATGCCAAAGCATCCATAAACCTCAATCCATTAACCTTGGATTAGAACATAACCATAGTTCCCTTGACCGGATCTATAAAATACCATGGACAAAAAACCATCATGCCCAAAACCATGTGTGAAATGCATGAAAAAAACCATAGGTAGGTTCGTCCACCTAATATAGGGTCAAATATTTATTTATTTTTTTTTTTTTTTAAGGGCACTGCCCTGAACCCTATGCATGGGGGCTACCACCCCCTTGCATACCCCCCAACAGGGGCGGAAACTAGCCCACCTGTGATCCCCCAACAATGCCCCGCACGTGGGGTAGTCTTGGAAAGAATATGACACAACCCAACATTCTCCCACTTGTTGTTTTCTTTCCATAGGGGGCCATAGGAGAACTTAGTCATTGATCCAGCCTTGCAACACCCATTGTTTCTCTACACCAAGAGAACTTCTCAGTGCTCACAAAATTTGTCAATGCATCTATAGTATTCTTCAAAGTGTCCACCTTTACTAGCAACACCTTTTTTTCCTCAGCCATATCCCTCACAAAGTGATACTGAACATCATTGTGCTTTTTCTTTGAATGATAAGAAGAGTTCTTTGCCAAGAAAATTGCACTGTGGCTGTCACAGCCCATCCTTATAGCTTATTGTACTAACCCCATACTTGAACACAATATCTGCAACCAAATTGCTTCCTTGCTTGCATGAGTGGTTGCCATGTATTCTGCCACTGTATTTTAAAGTGTCACTACAGGCTATCTCTCACTCATCCAACTGTTAGGTCCCTATAATACTAGTGATTCCCCCATTACTATTGTCATTGCAGCCCTTATTGTTATTTTTTTCCCCTATTTTCCCCATATTGTTATTATTGTGCCCCATAGAAGCCCACTATTGTTATTGTTGTGCCCTTATATTATTATTGTTATGTCGACTTGATTATATTATAACCCCTTAGACTCCTATATATAGAAAGGAGGTTTTTTCATTTGTATCATCCAAGAATGATTCATTTGTGTAATGTAAAGGAGGTTTCTCCCTCGAAGAGGTGAATTTTGAAGTCATTGATCTATCTTTTCTTCTATTTTCTGCTTTGGTTACATAACATTTGGTATCAGATCTTTGGATTCTAGGGTTTCACTGCTCCAAATAGGTCATCGTGGCATTTTCGCAATAAATTTTTATCTAAGAAGTTTCAGAAGAAATAAAAAATCCATTTGAGCCAAAATATTTCTGAACCTCGAGTCCAAATTTTAGATCTTGTCTTGTTATATTTTCGAAGATATGATTTGAGGAAGTTAGGGTTTTTGCAAGCTCCAGAATTCCATCTCAAACAGGTCATCATGGAATTTTAGCTATAATTTTTTTCTATGAAGGTTCAGACTCTAAAATTAAAACCCATTTGAGACAAAAATCATGGTGAAGCTCGGGCCCTAATTTCATATCTTGTTTCCCTATATTTTAGGAGATACGGTCAAAGACATTTAGGGTTTCTGCAGGCTCCTGAATTACATCCCAAACAAGTGACCTTGGGAAAATCATCATAACTTTCTCTTTGAGCATTAGATTGAAATTTTGTAAGAAGTTACAGAAATAGGACAGAATGTAGTTTTTTGTGTATCAGTTTCAGGTCCTAAGGTCGAAACAATGACACATGGAACTTAATACAAGTTCGCTTTACTGAACTAGTCTATAATCAGGGCATCGTGGGAGATTTGGCATAATGCTTCCTTGAAGAATAAAATATTGATCAGACTTGTGGGGTTAGAAAGAGGGCTTAAATGGCTACCACAGGACATAATTTCAAACCTTGGAGATCCGAAATTATAGAGATACAATAGATTCAATATCGAGCTCTTACAAAGTGAAAAAATGTGTGTAGTTTTTTTAAAATTTTGCATAAGTTTGGTTTGAAAAAATAGTTTAAAGGAATTCAAAGGGCACAGTGAAGAAATATTATCATTAATTGATGCCCCAGAAAAGAAAATGGAAACACCTAGTAAGAAACCTAAAAGCTCTAGCATGGATGATGAAGAAGAGGAAGAAATGCAACATGATATATCAAAATTACGAGACCAAGTGCAACAAAATTCACTCTCACAAAATGTAACAGAAGCTAAGATGGATAGTTTAAAGAAAGGCATGGAAGCTAAGATGGATGGTTTAAAGAAAGGCATGGAAGCTAAGATGGATGGTATAGAAGAAAAACTTAAAGGCAACATGGAAGATTTGAAGACATGCGTGGAAGCTAAGATGGATGGTATAGAAGAAAAACTTAAAGGCAACATGGAAGATTTGAAGATATATTTGACAAATTTGCTACAAGAAATGCTTACTAATGGTGAAAGGGTAGTAAAGGAAACTCATGAGGAGAACAAAAGAAATGTTAATCATGATTTCATAGACTCTAATGGTGGATTGAAGACCCACCATGTTCCAAAGATTGATATGAGGAAGTTTGATGGCAAGGATCCCATAACATGGATACTACAGATGGAGCAATATTTCGATCTCCATAATGTGCAAAACACACAAAAGGTACACATTGCAACTTTATATTTGGAACCAAATCAGTTTGTATGGTATCGATGGCTTTGCTCTAGTAAACAAATTGTTACTCGAGAAATTTTTATGGAAGAAATGATAGCACATTATGAGGATACAAAAATCAACACTTTTTTAGCCAATTGATCAATCTCAAACAAAAGGGTTCAATGATGGAGCACATTGAGGACTTCCAAAAATTGAATATACGGGTAAAACATATTCCAAAGGAGCATAGGATTGATGTGTTCATAGGGATTTTAAAGGATAACATCCAACATGAGGTTCGCCTTTGGGAACCTGATTCATTGGAGAAGGCATTCAGGTTGGCAAGAAAAATCGAAAGCCAAATTATGGCAACAAGGAAGCCTACCACTCACAACTATAAATATGGAAGTGTTGTTTTCCCTAGCCTTCCAAAACCTACAATGACACCGTAACAATTGGAAGAAAAGAGAGCAAAAGGGCTTTATTACAGTTGTGATAGCAAATACACTAAAGGTCATAAGTGTGCTGAGAAGAAATTATTTTACATAGATTGTGAAGAGGAGGAAGAAAAGGAACAAGAAGCGTCAAAAGAAGACGATATACACCAAGAACAAACCCTAGATAAAGAAGAAATGAATCTGACCATATCTTGTAATGCATTGGCCATAAGTACCACTCCTCAAACTATCAAGATAGAAAGACATGTCAAGAGTAAAAAGGTAACAGTGTTTATTGATTCAGGAAGTACCCATAATTTTATTCATTGTAAGATAGATAACAAGGAATTGAATTCCTTCCTATATCCAACACCAGAGTCTCAAGTGATGGTTGCAAGTGGAGGAACCATAAATTGCTTTGGAAGGTGCCATAATATCAAGCTATCCATGGGAGAATATGTATTGAATAGTCCAATGCTTTCCATTCCAATGGGTGGTGCTGATGTTGTAATAGGAGTCCAATGGCTACAATCCTTGGGTATAATAGTTTTTAATTTTCAAGAACTTTTCATGAAATTTTCTTCAGAAGGAAAGGAAGTTGAATTAAGGGGTATCACATGGAAACTGAGAAAGATAATCAGCTCTAACGGAATGAAAAATATTCTAAAGAAAGAACAACAAGGTGTAATTGCAGAATTATGTTCGCTAGAGGTTCCCACATTGAAATAATCTATTTCTCCATATCTCCAAAAAGTCTTGGACAATCATTCCAAGGTATTTAAGATTCCCAAAGGCCTCCCACCTATTCGTGATCATGTTCATGCTATTCATTTGATTCCAGGAAGTGTTCCTCTAAACATCAGGCCTTACAAATATCCATATACCGAAAAGAGTGAAATTGAATGTATGGTTGCATAAATGCTAGAGGTTGGTATAATTCAACCTCGTCAAAGTTCTTTCTCTGCTCGAGTAGTATTGGTGCACAAGAAGGATGGGTCATGGTGCATGTGTCCGGATTATAGGGAGCTCAACAAGCTCACTATTAGAGATAAATTTCCCATTCCTGTCATTGATGAATTATTGGATGAATTGGATGGATCATTTTACTTCACCAAGTTGGATATTCCTTCAAGATATCACCAAATTAGAGTGAAGACTAAAGACATTCCAAAAGAAACATTTAGAACTCATGAGGGTCATTATGAAATTTTGGTCATGCCTTTTGACCTTACCAATGCACCTTCTACATTTCAAGGTTTGATGAATTCCATTTTCAAACCCTCCCTTAGAAAATTTGTGTTAGTATTTTTTGATGATATACTAATCTACAACAAGTCTTGGAAGGATCATGTTCAACATGTTGACAGGGTGCTCAAACTATTGGAGGAGAAACAATTATATGCAAAAAGCTCCAAATGTTTCTTTGGAGTACAAGAGGTGGAATATTTGGTTCATATTGTATCTCATGAAGGTGTGAAGGTAGACCCTAGCAAAATTACAGCCATTAAGGAATGGAAAATCCCCACATCCATAAAGCATATTCGAGGATTTATCGAGTTGACAGGGTATTATCACAAGTTTGTTAAGAATTATGGGCGAATAGTAGCACCTCTAACAACATTATTGAAGAAAGATGCATTTTCATGGACTCCAGAAGAAACAAAGGCCTTTGAACATATTAAAGAGGCAATGTGCCAAACACTGGTCTTAGTTATGTTAGACTTCACAAAAACCTTTATTGTTGAATGTGATGCCTCAAGAAATGGAATTGGTATTGGTTTTTGCAAGAAGAAAGACCCATTTCTTTCTAAAGTCGTCTAATCAAAGGAAAATATTTACACAAAGCTATTTATGAGAAGGAAATGTTGGCAATACTACATGCACTTAAGAAATGGCAACCCTACCTAATGGGGAGACACTTCAAGGTAAAAAAGGATCATGATAGTCTTAAATACTTTTTAGAACAAAGATTATCTTCAGAAGAGCAGAAAAAAATGGGTCACAAAGATGTTGGGTTATGACTTTGAAATCATCTACAAAAAAGGAAAGAAAAATGTTGTGGTAGATGCACTCTCAAGAAAGGATGAAGATGTGGAAGCATTGCTTTGTTCCATTTCTATTATCCAACCAGATTGGATAAACAAAGCAAGGGATGAATGGAAGAATGATGACGAAGTTTGGGCACTAATTCAAAAGTTACAACAAGATCCTAGTACATATGATACATTTGGCTGGAAAAATGATTTATTATGATACAAAGATAGCTTATACCTATGTAAGAATCCCCAACTCAAACAAAATATTCTTATGGAATTGCACACCTCTCCCTTAGGAAGGAACTCAGGACTTTTTAAAAACTTACCATAGGGTTAAGAAGGAATTTTTTGGGATACCCTTAAATCAGATATTCAAGAGTTTGTGGCGGAATGTTTGGTTTGCCAACAAAATAAAATGAAAACAATTAAGACCCTAGGTCTATTACAACCTTTATCCATTCCAAGACAATGTTGGGAGGAGGTTTCAATGGATTTTATCAAATGCTTACCCTAGTCTGAAGGAAAGAGTGTCACCATGGTGGTAGTTGACAGACTTACCAAGTATGCACACTTGTGTGCATTATCACATCCATTTAAAGCCAGTAAAATTTATACTACATTTATGGAAAAAATTCAAAATCTACATGGAAACCCAAATATTATTGTAAGCAACAAAGATCCCATTTTCACTGGAAATTTTTGGACATAATTATTTTCTTGTCTTGGTACTCAGTTACCTCATAGCTCATCTTATCATCCTCAATCTGATGGGCAAACTGAGATAGTAAACACTTGTTTGGAAGGATATCTTCGTTGTTTTGTATCTGATAAACAGACACAATGGGTCAAATGGTTGCCTCTGGCTGAATGGTGGTATAACACTTCCTTCCATACTACAGAAAAAATGACTCCATTTATGACACTTTATGGATATCACCCACCATCCATCACATCATATTTAAGAGAAAATTTTAAGGTTCTAGCAGTGGAAGATCACATCAAGCATCAACAACAAGTTCTCCAACTCTTAAAGGATAACTTCACTTTGGCACATAATAGAATGAAACAATAGGCAGATCAACATCGCAGCGAAAGAATTTTTGATGTAGGTGGTTGGGTATTCCTATGAATACAACCATATAAACAAATGTCCCTCAAGAAAGCTAAGAAGGATAATTAATTATCACCAAAATATTATGGTCCGTACAAGGTGTTGCAAAAGATTGGTACTATGGCATACAAATTGGACCTTCCTACAGCTTCCTGAGTGCACCCAATTTTCCATGTTTCATGCTTAAAAAAGGTTATAGGTGACAAACTCCTAGTTCAAACAATATTGCTAGAACTTGACGAGGAAGGAAAAATCATAGTGGAACCTGAAGCAGTCATAGAAACAAGAACTCAATAGCTATGAAATCGATCAATTTCAGAGTATCTCATCAAGTGGAAGAACTTACCCATTGAAAATTCCACATGGGAGGGTGAAAATTTTATATAGAAGCGTCCAAAATTACTTAAGCATTGAGGACAACACCCTTTTGAAGGAGAGGGGCATGTTAGGTCCATATAATACTAGTGATTCCCCCATTAATATTGTCATTGTAGCCCTTATTGTTATTGTTGTGCCCCTATTGTCCCATATTATTATTATTGTGCCCCATAGAAGCCCACTATTGTTATTGTTGTGCACTTATATTATTATGGTTATGTCGTCTTGATTATATTGTGACCCCTTAGACTCCTATATATAGAAAGGAGTTTTTGTCATTTGTATCGTCCAAGAATTATTCATTTGTGTAATGTAAAGGAGGTTTTCCCTCCGAAGAGGCTGATTTTGAAGTCGTTGATCTATGTTTTCTTCTATTTTGTGAGCTGGTTACATAACACCAACTAACTACACCTCCAAATAGGTTAAACACATACCCACTTGTATATTTTCTCTGATCCATATCTCTAGCCTAGTCTGCATCAACAAAGTCACGGATGTCCAAAACTCTGTCCAATCTTGGTCTTCCTTGGTAGCACAAACCATAATCACTAGTGCCACACAAATACCTGATAACCTGCTTTACTATTTTCCAATGCTCCTTCCCTTGTTTTGACATAAACTTCTCAATACTCCCATTGCATGTGCAATGTCTGGTATAGAACAGACCATTAAATACATTAGGCTACCGACTGCACTTGCATATGGAAGACAGGGCATGTCCTCTTCCTCTTCTTGTGTCTTGGGACACTGTTCAACAGATAAATTTACACCTGTAGGAATAAGAACCTTCACTGGTTTACTATCCTACATATTAAACCTCTACAGTATTGTCTCGACATACTTCCTCTTGTTTAACCAGAGCATCATCTTTTCCCGATCTCATTTAATTTACATGCCTAAGATATAGTTTGTAGCACCAAGATCTTTCATGTCGAATTTGGAAGAAAATTGGGTCTTCAAATCCTGGATAATTTCTTTGTCATTTCCAACCAACAACATATCATCTACATACAATACAAGATAAATAACATGATCACCAATTAATTTAAAATACACACAGTGATTTGCTTTACTTCTGGTGAAGCCAAGCCCCTGTATAAATGTATCGAATTTCTGATTCCACATCCTTGGTGACTATTTTAACCCATACGTAGACTTTTTTAACTTGCATACCAGTTCTTCCTTACCCTTCACCACAAAGCCTCTAGGTTTCTTCATGTATATCTTTTCTTCCAGATCGCTGTGAAGAAATGTTGTCTTCACATCCATTTGTTCTACCTCAAAATCAAAAGTAGCAATAACATATAAAAGTAATCTAATAGAAGCTACTTTGGCAACAGGAGAAAAAAATATCACCAAAATCAATTCTCGTCACCTGCGAATAACCTTTTGCTACCAACCGAGCTTTATATTTCTACACCTTTCCTTCTGCATTCATCTTCTTATTAAACACCCATTTGCTGCTAATGGGTTTCCTTCCAGCTGGCAACTCCACTAGATCCCAAGCCTCATTTTTGTGCAAAGATGCCATTTCATCAACCATGTCCTCTTTCCATAGTTTCCCATCATTTGAATCTACTACTTCGCTCACAGTTCTGGGATCATCATCAGTAATAGATAAAGGAAAATTTGAATAGAAAGCAGATGGACTATACCTTTTTGGCTGTCTTCTTTCTTGAACTGATCTTCTCATAGCCGGAGTTTGTGGCTCTTCATCTTTTGATTCCTCTTCTGTTGTAGAGTCTGATTCTTCCTCCTTTAGTGAAAACTCTATATTCTCAGGTTCCTTTGGTAGGAATTTATGTTTAATAACATCTTTCACCTCTCTAAACACCACATCTCGACTATACACAACCTTCCTTGTTTCTGGGTTCCAAAGCTTATAACCTTTAAAACCATCCTTATACCCAATAAAGATGCACTTTTCAGATTTATTATCCAACTTTGTTCTTTTCTCCTTTGGAACATGTACATATGCATCACATCCAAATACCCTCAGATGTTAAAGAGAAGGTTTCTTACCAGTCCATACCGCTTGTGGAGTCTTATCCTCCAACACTGGTGAAGGTGATCTGTTGACCAGATAACATGCAGTCTCCATCGCCTTTGCCCAAAATTCCTGTCCTAACCCGACACTATTGAGCATGCTTCTCGCCCTTTCCATCAACGTCTTGTTCATTCTTTCTGCAACTCCATTTTTATTAGGTGTGTATGGAGTAGTCTTCTACCGTGCTATACCACACTTCTTACAAAACTCTTCAAATTCCTTACTGCAAAACTCTCCACCGTTATCTGTCCTCAACACCTTTATCTTCTTCTCTATCTGTTTTTTTACCAGAGCCTTAAATTCTTTAAACCTGTCAAAGACTTCAAATTTCTTCTTAAGGAAATATATCCATGTATTCCTTGAGAAGTCATCTATAAATGGTACATAGTACACAGACTTACCCAGTGATGGAACCTTCACAGATCCAAACACATCACTGTGCACAAGCTCTAATATCTGTTTCGCCCTCTTACCACGAGAGGGGAAACTCACCTGATTCTACTTCCCATATACACAATTTTCACAGAAATCAAAATCCAGAGAGATATTACTCATACCTTCTACCATACCTTTACCATGAAGTATTCGAAGGCCCTTCTCTCCAATATGTCCAAGCCTTTGATGCCACAACATGGTCTTCTCTCCAGAGACAACTAGATTTTCTGATCCACTTTTAGGAACCACAAAACTGTTGCACTCAACAATAACAATGCTACTTTAAAGCTTGTAATAAGTTCCAATCCAAACTCCCCGCATCAATACCAGTGATCCCCGAACCATCTTGCAAGTATCTTTCTCGAACATTGTTTTTGCACCTGCATCATCTAGCTTGCTTGCAGAAATTAGATTTTTGGCCAATGCAGGAATATGCAGAACACCTAGAAGTGTTCTAATCCTTCCACCTTGCAACTTAAACTTTAATTTTCTACTACCAATGATTCTATCCTTCTTTTAATCCCCTAATAATACATCACCACCATCATATTTCTCATACTCATAGAACCACTCTCTATGGGTAGTGAAGTGAAAGGATACACCTGAGTCAATTAACCATGCCTCATGATTTACATGTGTACTTGAAGAAGAAGCCAAGTACACATCCCCACCTTCATCTGAGATGGTTTTCACCTCTGCAGAAGGAGGATCATCAAATCCCTTTCCTTTCTCGGGAGATTTAGGTTTACAGTCCCTTTTAAAGTGTGCTTCCTTTCTGCATTTCCAACACACCTCTACATGTTTTCCTGGATATTTGGATCTCCCTATAGATTTAGATCTCCCACTCGAGGACTTAATTTTGTTTATGTTCTAGGAATGTCCTCGTATAGATAAGGCATCACCATTCTGGCCCTCAATATTTTTCCTTCTCATCTATTGGGCATGGAATCCCCCCACAGCATGTTTTGGGGCTCAAATCCCAAGTTTTGGTCAAATAATGTTGTAAGACTTCAGGAATTGCGGGCGCGGAGCGAAAAATGTGTGTTGAGTGATAGGGTTGTCTGCCCTAAGTTTTGTAATGTAATGTCAACCTACCCATGGTCCACGGACCATGGGATTGTATAAATAGAGTGAGGCTCTAAGTTGTAATATAATTAGAGATAGATGAAAATGAATGGAGTCTAGAAGATAGCGAGCATAGAGTAAAGGTCTATGGGTCTTGGGTCGTAGTAGTAGGAAGAGGCTCTACAGATGAGTGCACAGAGTCCGTAGCTGAGTGCACGAACCCCTGCAGCTAAGTGGGCAAGGCGGAGTTGAATCCATAACCAAATAAGAATAATAATAAAGAGAAGTTTGATTCCAAATCTTGTGTATCTGTTCTTGTGCTATTTCCTGTTTAAGTATATTGTTTTCTTTATCGTGCACACTTATATAAATATTGAACACTGTTAAATATAACTAGACATATATAGATAAGCTAAGTGATTGACAGTTATCGGGTTAATAGTAAGGAATTGGGTAATAACATGGATCGCGCCTTGAACAGGGTTGCGTGAGGGCATCATTGCAGGCTGCGAGGTACTGATAGATTCACGTAGTGACGTGCGCGTAGGGAAAATCTGTGGACCACTTAAATTCATTAGACATCTCCAGAGTATGGAAACCTGGTTCTAACACCCTCCCATACTACTTCGGGTGAGACCTCAGTCTGTGCTCCGCGGGATTTTGTTGAAAGGGCTAGTAGTACCGGGATTTGTTTGGCTAAATCATCTTTGAACCTGGGTCAGGCCCCTATAAGCCAACAAATGGTTCCATTGTCAGGACCAGGATCTGCATAAGGGATGTCTGATGTCGTGTCACTAGAATCCAATAAAGAAATAGATTGAAGGGTGGTTGGACAAGAAGATTCATGAGTTCGGGACGCAGGAAAAAAGGAATAAATGATTATCTAAGGAATAGTGGTTGGAGCGCTACTTATATATGGATATCCACAAAATTTTCTTTACATCCTTTCCTTCTGAGCTATAAGAGTGGATCGCAAATTAGTGCACAAGCATAAGGAGATAAGATCGCGCAAGCTGTGGACCATTGGCTTGATCGAATTATAGGAGGATTTATCACTGAGTTCATGGTAGATACAAATAGAAGCTCTAGTAAGGCAGAACGACGCTTCCTCAAAGGACCGCGGGGTAAGTATATTAAACATTTGAACACTTGGATTAAGATGTTATTGTGTGAAAAGTGGGTTATGTGAATAAATTAATGTTTGGGACTACGAGAAGTGGGAAGATCTACAGAAGCAGAGGTAGTGAAAAATTAGAAACTAGACCCTTAACTTCACCCTCACGGGAAAGAGAGGAAGAGCTCGCGAAAGTTTCTCCGAGAAGCGTGGTCAGTCTGATAAGGAAACGAATTCCGCGCTTACCACCTCCACCTACACTACCACCCGTCTCACCCTCTTCACCTCCATCTCCACCAACCCCACCTCTGCCACCACCACAGTTCAATATGGCGAATGCGATCAAACTGTTGGTATTCAGAGGAGTAGGGAATGAAGATCCAGACCAATTCTGGTACGTGGTAAGGGAAGTATGGGAAGCACAAGGAGTTGTGGATAAAAATATAAAGAAGGCTATGCTGGTAAGCGTGTTGCAGGATCACGCATTAACATGGTACATTAAGCATTCTAATGACCATCCAAACATGGGAATCACAGAAATCCAGGCCGCGCTGAACAGGGAATTTAGCATGCCAAAGTTAGAGACATAATCAATTATCAGGTTTAAGGAGATTGCAAAGTTCCCAGGCGAGACCCCCTAGGATCTAGACCAAAGATTGAAGAGTATGATTCACGAAGCCAACATGACTTTGACGGATGGACAACACCGTGCATGGTTTGTAGCATCACTAACACCGCATTTAAGGACGACGCTGTCACAACAAAAGGTTTCCACCCAAGCCGAAGATTTGGAGATGGAAATGAGATTGCATGAGATCCCTACACAAGATCCTGATATAGGAGTCCAATAAATCCACGTGCAACTATAAAATCTGTATATGGAGATGCAGAGTTTGAAATAGGATAGGACACCTTAGCCAGAGGCGCGTGAGGAGGTATGGTGCATAAAATGCAAAGGCCAATGGCATGACAAAGACCACTATTCAGTATTCATGAATTACTTGGTAGGAGGAGGGCCGATGCTGTTACGACCTGAGGAACAAGCAGGACCAAGCACGACGGCTGCACTATGGTGCGTGATCTGTCAGATAGGAACAAAACACACTATGGATAATTGTCATCTATTGCAGAAGTATACACAGACGTCCCATCAATTTTTTTGTAATTTCTGCAGGTCAGTAGGCCATGATGAATGCACCTGCAGAAGCTACAAACTAATGATGGATTGGACTCCTGCCTACAGGGTACAAACCGAAACGTGAGCCCTCGACCCAAATGCAAGAATGGTGTGCGCTGGATTTCAGGGTTGCGGATGAGGTTGAGGTGGAATGGGGCCAGGAAGGGGTCACGAACAACTAATTTGTTACAATTACGGAGGGCTAGGACACTATGCCCGTGATTGTACAAATCCGACAAGGACATCATGTTTGTACTGTACTCAGTTTGATCATGAGGAATAAGACTGCCCTACATTGATAGCGAGGCTATGCGAAAAGGGGTACTCTAGCCTCCTTCGACTCAGAATTTGCAAATGATGAGGTTTGAGCCACGCGGAGAAGACACGAACGTAAACATAGTGCTCAGAAGCGGTATCACCATTGGCGATGATAAAGGTAAGTAGTCAGAAGAAAGTGCGTGGGTTCAAAAGACTCCTACAAAGGAACCTGAATTTGATTTAGAACGCGCGAAGGAGACATTGATGGAAGCTAAGAAGAGCTTCACGAAGGCCTCCACTTCAGGTAGTAAAGATCAACTAGAGCCAGGGATGGATCCTTCCATGCTCACTACCTTTCTGGAGACATGCATGAAACTGATGCATGACAGCAAGGAAGTAAAAGGACTATAGGAACTTATCACTAGGTGTGCGGGGTCAGGGGAATCGTGCGTGGTCCGGAAACTTAGAAAGCATGCATTGTGCACAGGAAGGGAAATGAGGTTGACTGCACAAATCAACGAGTATGAAATGGATTAGGTAATCCTGGATCTCGGATCGGACACGAATGTACTACCGAAACAAACATGGGAACGCATGGGTAGACCCACACTACAATGGTTTCCTATTCAATTGTGAATTGCGAACCAACATAAGATCTTGCCCATGGGAAGATTGCAAGGGGTAATGGTGGATATTGAAGGTGCGAGCGCACTGGAGGATTTTGAAGTGATAGAGATTGTTGATGACATCAATCCTTGTCCCATGCTACTAGGAATATACTGGGCCACCGATATGAATGGAGTCATAAATATGAAGAAGCACAAAATGATTTTTGAGAAAAAGTCACTACGCATAGTAGTACTGCTAGATCCAGCTAAAGGAGTGCGATACACTGAACCGGTGCACGACGATGATAGTGATGACGATCTCGATTGCATCTACAAGATAACCGCATGAGAATAGGATTGGGTGAATCCGACTGCAGATGGTAGGATTTCGTGGGAGCGCAAAAGCTCTTGCACTTCGGATTCAGACGAAGAAATAGAGCGATGGCAGAATCGGCTGCACGAAGTAACAACGCTTAATTGCAACATGATGGTTAGATCACTGCGCTACATGACAATAGAGGTAAGGGATCTACCTATGTATGATAGGTTGATAGCAGTGGATGAATTCCTGGACAAATTTGAAAGCGCAGTACTAGAACAACAGTGGTTTGATGCTTTAAAATGGGCACTACGCGTGATGCCTGCAAGGTGGTGGGGTACACATCAGAGAAGTTTTGAGGACTGGCGTGGATGCAAGAGGATTATGCACCTATGATTTGGAAAACAACAACTAAGGATGAGAGCCAGTTACTAGGGGCAGAATAACTTGCGTGCCCACCTTTCCTGATGGGTACAGACATATGACATGTAGCCTGCACAAGCGCACACCACTCCCAGAATAGAGAATCGGGACAAAACACAACAGTAGGAAAGATGAAGTGCACCAAGGATTATCTATGGAGAAGCATTTGACAGGGTGTACGAAGTGCTGAACAGAGTTCACCAGGTGAGACGCTCTAACTGGGATCTGCACGTACCAACGATTCAATGGGCCTATAGGACCATGTGTAAAACCCTGACCGCAAAAACAATTCCAAGGTTGTGGAATGAAATAGGGACCGTAATCTCTGAAGGGAATGCAAAGATGAATCCACACATAATAGCACTCGTAGGTGTGACAGTGCGTGAAGCCCAGGACAAAGAAATCACACAACTACGCGAGGTAGAACACATAAGGCTTCAAGAAGCCATTCGGCAAGGGAACCTTAGACTTCGCAAACTTGAAAAGGACCGGGTACAACTAAGGAAGAAAAGCATTTTGATGGATGCAGAGGTCAAGAGGCTGGAAAACGAGATCAAGCAAGCATGTCTCGTCGATAAACCAAGGATGGCAAGGTAAGGTGCAGATGATCATACTAATGAATTAGAAGATTATCGCCAAGAATTAATTAGTCTGCTGCCATGGCTAAGACCGCATATCACCAAATGCAGTAACCAGTTGAGCGCACTACATACAGCAGAGCGCACAGCACTGAATAGGAAAAATGAGGATTTTCCATGGACTATACTAGAGGGCGAGATGGAGCCTCGCACAGGTGGTGCGACCACCTGACTAGCCATAGGAAGAATAGTCTTAGCACTCTAGGTAGCTGGAAGAGAGTGCGAGACTATAAATTATTCTGCCTGGCAGCTGCGCAGTCTGACAGGTGTGCATAGGAACGACCTGTCACAAGGTTCGTGCCACGTAGGGGGGGATGCGCTGTCACGTGGCTAGGTTGGGAAGTGACCGTTGGCATCACTCTTCATGATGGGATGACTGAATTAAGGCCAAATGGAGCGGGCAACGGGCATTTAAGATAGGACTTATGGGCAAGATTTCTGAAAATTGCCGCCAAGAAAGCATTGATGACCCAAAATTGGGGGGAACGATCAAATTCGAATTCAAAAGGCGCTATAAAACTCCAAGAGCTAGCTAGTAGACAACACTTGGTTAATTGAGATTTGAGCGGTTGAGCAAAGCACAAAGTGTTGAGAGACGAGCGATAATAAAGCCTTTAAGTTCACGAAAAACCACATACAGTGCAGAAATGATGACGGCCACTAAGGATGGGTTGGGCATTGAAGAAGGAACTATCGGCAAGGTCGCACAGATCCACAATGTTCCCAAAGGCATTGGGGTTGTGCCAGAAATCCCTAAATCACCCCGGACACTGAGACCAAAGAAAGATAAACAGGCAATGGGACTAGTACGCATGTCCCCGAGGAATCCGTGGCATAAGTTATCAATGGAAGAAAAAGGCAAGGCAGTCACCATTGAAACAAATGAAGAGGAAGAGGACTTGTAGGCTCTGATTACCACAGTAGAGGAAGAAGAAGACGTGGAGGAAGACATCCAACCAATGCGCTCCGCAACAAAATTTCCCGAGTATGTCCCTCTGCGAAAAGGGAAAGCCAAAGTACCAAAGGATCTGGATGCAACAAAGAGTGCATTCCAGACCCCGCTCCTCCCTGATGGAATTACCTTTGAGGGTCCGCTCCTAGGCTGTGTGCTCACCCAGAAATTTGAAGACTGGGACCTCATGGACAGTGAGAAGCTCCTGCGCTTAGAGACATCAAGACTAATGAAACAGAATATGGAGGGGCCGGTGATAACATTGGAGCCGCGAAAATGGTTGCACGATGTGGAAAAGGTCGGGTTGCTTCATCTGCTATGGATACCACATTTTCACCACACACCCATCACCATTTTTGTCATCAGGTAGCTACTTTACTTGGTGCATCATGGGTACTTATGGCTGGAGTAGCCTATTCCCATCACGACAGATCTCATCCAACAAATTTCTTAGCTTTCCTGTAAGGGAAAGGACCCCGCGACGATAGCAGGGAAAAGTAGCGACTTGGCTCTCGCAGAGGCCATGAAGAAAAAATATAAGCTCGAGAAGAAAAATAGGGGTTACACTATCACCAGTATCAAGGAAAAGGGCTGTGTGTAGCCACCCAACTCTTGGCTGGTAAAGTAATGAGAAAATGCCGCGGCGATGAAGTACCAACGTCAGTAGTTGCACTGGCTGAACAGTGTGCAAAAGGGGTCCTGTTCAACTGGGCCGAGTTCCTCCGCGAAGAATTTTTGCTCAATTTCTAAGAGGCCTAGGAATAGGGTAATACCTTCCACTACATGTGGTTGTTCTTATCCATCTTGCTGGTAGCGGAGGAACTACTAGAGGATAGCCAATTCCTGAGCATTGACCAAGAATTACCAGAGGCCACGAAGTACGCTTTGCTCTGGACCACCAAGGATGCGAAATAGATTCTCAATAATAATATTTTCTGGGTGCTCATGGAGGCAAGCATCCAAATGTGGATTTAATAGGAGGACACACCTGTCCCCCACGGTGTACAATAGTCTGCAGAGTTTTGCAGACTTCAAGGCAGACATGCACAACATCTACATCCGGGCGCGAAAAGATCCGGTACAGTAGTGGACAATGCTCCCATTCATAGCCACTAACGAAGCAATCTTTATAGTGTTAGAGACATGGCCTCTCGAGTGGCACGCCATGGATTTGGTGGAGTTGGAGAAGGCAGCAGCGCAGAAAAGGAAGGATGATGCCAAGCAACGCGTCACCCAACTGGCTGAGAGAAGGAAGAACGAAAAAGTGGCAGCTAAGGTCAGGGCAATTCGCGAAGCAGTACAGGCAGCTACGGAGTAGAAGAAGGTCTTCGAAGCAGAAACAACAACGCAGATAGCAAAGGCCGCCACAGTGTAGATAGAGGAAGGCCAAGCAGTGTCTACAGGGCAGGAGGCAGAGGACACAGAACTTGTAGAAGAGAGCGTGGACCCAGGGACCGCTTCTACACAGCTCAAGCGGACGTTCATCGCAAAAAGATTAGGCCCAAGAAATAAGGTCAAGGCCTCAATAATGGCTATTGACTTGATCACCTTAACTAAAGGTGATCTCCATGAAATCGGCGAGACGGTTCGCGATTTCACTAGTGAAGCGCTCCAAGACTTTATGACAGAGCAGCGCACTGTGTTGGGGGCCCTAAGGGCGCAGCAGTAGGAGTTACAGGTGCAGCCCTTGTAGGAGGGTACCTTGTCTACCCCATCGCAGCAGGCATGTCAGCAACAGAACAGATGCTATGCGCGAAAATGGCCAATATGATAACATTTCCAAATGGAGCGCTAGTCTCAGAAAACACAATGGAGTGGGTGACAATGAAAGGAATTGGCCTTAACCTGGTTGCGCTTCCCCAAGACACACTTTATCAGCTACAGGATGGGATAACAACAGAACTTCGTGCTAAAGAGAGCTGTGCAATCCAGGTTTTGAGGAAGCAGAAGATTAATATAGAACAACTTAGCTGTAGCGCAACGAGTTGGTGTCACAGAATCGACAGTTGGTGCAGACACTTAACGACGCTTATCGGCACGTCCTAGAGTTGTCCATTGCAGCGGACCTACCAACAGAAGTGCAAATCCACTATTTGGCAAGTGGATTCCATAACACACGTCAGGAAATAACAAGAGTATAGCTGGAGCTGAATCTCTAGATTGCCGAGCTCCGGATGAAGGCATAGCCTTCCACTCCCCAAGAGGTCAGAGAATAGCACACCAGTGCTATTGCAACAGGGATGGAAGAGATTGGAGGTGCAGTCCGCGACTGTACCAACATGTTGGAACAGGTGCTGGAGGTCCTCACTACGTTGTATTAGGACCCCAACATTCAGCGGCTGGAGGCCGAGGTGTTACACTAAAAAATGTCACCATGACTATTTACAGTTAGTATGGCCCTATCAACAGTCATGCTACCCTCTTAGGCAAGTCTTATGCCTCTGCTCTCCATGTCAAACTCCAAAAAGAGAGAAAGTCTTTGTAAATGTATTTATCTCTGGGTACGCAGGTTCTCTCAACCTTACCTGCGGGTACGCATCCAATGTTCACAAAAACTGCGTCTTTGGACGCTCTGTATGTAAAGGGGCAGGTGCGTCCCCCTGTAAAGGTCAAAATGCGCAAGTTTCATCTTTAAAAAGTTACTTGTGGTCATTTCTAGAGCATTCTAGAAGGTTGTTCGACGTGTATTGAGCGCCTCTAGATGGTTCATGTACCCCTATCAAAGAGGAACTTATCCCATCAATAAGGGAGTTATCCCATCCCAAGAGGGGATTATCCCATTGATGGTGGACCTGATTAACTTCCTCTTGAGCACTATAAATACAGGCATTGGGCCAGAAGGAGGAGAGGTTGGAAGCTATACATTTCTAAGGGTAAATGCTGCAGGAATTAGGACTCCCATTTAGAAGCTTGTGAGGAGAGATTGCCATCTTTGCTTGTTCTATTTGGAAGTGGGTGAGCTTTGTCAAAGTAAAGGAGAACTCTTGATGGACCCTGGGAGGAACTTTCACAACACCAAGGCTCAGGTTGTATTTGTTCCTTTTGTTACCTATTAATGCAAATGAGTCCATTCTTCTCAATAACTTGTTATTTATGAGTTGTTTCATGTACTCCTTGGTCTATGTGTTAAATATGTTTTATTCTATGAGATTATCAAGTGCTATTTAATCGTTTGATTGTTAGTGGATGCAGGTTTCAAAGTGAAGGAGGAGATCATCCGGATCAGAGGAGCTGGACTGCTACAACAGCGCTGGACTACAGGTAGGATCTAAACACTTGATTTCCCATATAGTAAATGCATGTTTAGAGAAGGATTGCTCTTGTTTGTCTTGTTTGTCACTAGAGAGTCTTAGGCTCCTAGGGAGGTTGGTTGTGTCCGCCCAATCGACTCTTTCCGCCTGACAAATTGGCGACTCCATTAATGTGAAAGTCTTTTCCTTTGTATGCAACTTTGCTTTGAGAAAAGTCATTTATTTTCTGGTTTTTGGCTCTGTGACTTTGTTTTTGGGTGGGTTAGCTTAGGGTTAGATTCATTTTAGTTTTTCTTGAATTTTCCAGTAGGACGCACCCTCTGAGTGTTGCACAGTGCGTCCCTGCACGCACTGTCGCAGTGTGCACAGAGCGGGCCCGCACCTGGTTTAACTGGTTGCCTGCGTCCCCTGCTAAAATTTAAGAAAATTCCATTTTTTGCATTTTTTCTCTTAGATTTTACTTTTTCTTAGTTTTTACTGCCCAGATCCCTTAGTCTCTTGTCAAAGATCTTCACCTGAACTTGTTTCGGTAGCATTGAGTGTTTTAGTGGATTTCATAGAAGTTTAAGCCCTAGGGTTTGATTTTTGAGTAGGTCTTGTAGTGACTTTGACGGTAGAAGTTGTCAAGCCTTAGATCTCTCTGGTTTTGTCAGCCTTCTTAGAAGTCAAGCCTGTCATAAAGTCTACCTGTGAGAGCAACTTACCTTTGAGTTGTTTCTTTGGCAAATTTCGAAGTGCTTATTGATTGAGTATTGAATTCCATTTTACAAAAAGAACAAAAAGATTTGAGTTTTGTTTTGGCTAGTCTTTTGATTCTGCATTGGCTGGTCCTTGACTTGATTTTGGTCAAGTAAAACATCTTAGAATCATCTTTGTAGGCTTTTGCCTCGTTAGGTTTGCTTAGAGTAAATTTCTTTTTGGCTTGCTTATGATTCAAGTTTTCATAGATTTTATAGTTTTTAAGATTGATTTTTGTTAAAATAGATTTATATGCTTTATTAAAAAGAGAAAATACAAAAATATCTCCTTTGAAAAGTTTTGTTTCAAGTAGCTTTGAAGAGTTTTGAAAGAAAAAGAGTTTTTTCGTGCACGTAAAGAGTGGTTATGTTTGTATGCTTGAAAAGAAAAAGAGAATTGTTTCTTTGATTGTCTTTCCTAAGAAAGTTGTTTTCTATAAAATTTGCATCTCTCAACTCTCTTAGTTAAGAATTTCATTGAAAAAAGGAAAGTAGTGTAAATCATCTTAGGTGCATCTTTGTAGTGGTTTGAGTCGAGTCTACACACCATTGGTTTCACTTCCGCTACCTTTTGTCTTTAAGAAAAACCATAAAATTAACGCTTAAAGTAAAAACAACGTAGTAACTTTTATTTACTAGGGCTCTGAAACACCAATTTAGATCAGGCTAGTGTCTTGGAGTAGGTGAGTAATTAACTCTCCAAGACAGAAAAACCAAACAAGTAGCTTATCTTGTGATAGAATAAATCCAATTGTCTCATTTGTACTCTGGGAAAGCTCCTCTTAAAGGAGAAGCACGAGCTCGTGTCCGAACCAGTGAGGGGATCAATTCCCCCTCGTTGGGAACGACGCCAGACACGCACGTATTACAAACGGTAAACCTCGGATTAACCATTGTCGAGGAGCCAGGGGTCACTTGTCGGTAAACCTTGGATTATTGTCAAGGAGCCGGCAAGGGGATTGAGCTTGATACTCTGCCCTTGCGTGCTGTCGGAGTGTAGACTGTTCCCCTAGGTGCATTTGTTGCGGTTGGTAACCTTAGTGACCATTATCTTTAGGATTCTACCGAGGTGACGGTGGAGGAAAGATCCCACTGTACCTGGAGCAGACGTCGGCTAGACTCACTTGGATTTTCCGGGAGGTTCACTTCACTCGAGACGGTTAAAGTGGAGGAACTTGTGCCGGTCTATTCATTAAGCAGGTTGCCGGGGTAACTGTTCCACCCGCCACTTCTGTACTGAATCCGGCGATGTTGGGCTTCATCACCAACTAGCGCTTTTGGTCTGGAAGGCTACTTTTTGTGCTTGGTTTGACGCCCTAGATTCTTTAGGCGTGTGATTCAAATTTGTTTGGTTCTTTAGAGACTTTAGGTGGTTTGATTTGAAATTTTACTTTGTTTTCGTGTGTAGTAGTTAAAAGTTTTTAACTGTGGCGGAATTATCGAGACAGTCCCGTAGACTTCGGGGCAAGTCACCTGAGATTGTCACCGGAACTGATTTGTTGAGGAAACTCCGTAGATCACGGGGTGGATCTCATGAAGACGTCCCGGGTCAGTACGAAGGATTGAAGGTCCTTGTAACTCCTCCTAGTGGCAGTAGAGTAGGTTCACCCGAAGAAGGAGAGTCTTCCTTGGTAGTCCATTCAGATTACCAAGGCTTAGAGACAGGTTATAATCCCGAAGCTGTTACAGTTTCTGAGCTTGTTGGTAGTTTTTCGTCTGCTAGTGATACAGGCGAAGAACCAGAAATATCTGAACCTGTTACTCCGACTTCTAGTGTTCCAGATTCACCAAGAGTAGAACGAGTTATTACCGAAAATCTTCCCACTGGTCTGATTGCTATTGAAGAACTTGCTCCAGAGGAAGAAATAGGCATCTCTAACCTTGAAGATCAACTTACTATTGAACTCAGGGAGCGTGAATCTATCTTTTACAGTCCTCCTAGGAGTACTACTTGGTCCCTTTCGTTAACCAATTTGTTAGACAACTCAGGGGTAGGTTTTTCTACACCTCGTACTCCTTTTCCACGTGGAGGTATTTATACTCCTGTCAATATGCCTGGTCCGTCGTTCGTGTCCACTCAAAACCCTGAATCTTTTTTACATGGCGGTCCTTCTGTTCCCACTGGGTATCAATCACTTTCTGGTACTTTTGCGGGGGCATCTCCTCAACCCATTGATCATGGGTTATTAGCTGGAAACAGTGGTAATGTACCATTGGGTGTAGGTGACATTTACATGATGTCAGGTTCAGTTCCCGTGTCCCAACCTCAAGGTGGCCAATTACCGCCTGGGGGGCAGCCTCAGTTAACGCCTGGGGGGCAACCTCAAGGTACACCATTCGTGTCTGGGGGGCCACCTCAAGGTCAGTATGTACCTATGGTGCAATACATGCCTCAAGGTCAACCCCAGCCTCAATATGTACCCCAGGGTCAACCTCAGTATCAATATCAACCTCAAGGATGGCAACCTCAAGGGTATCAACCCCAAGGGTATCAACCCCAAGGGTATCAACCTCAAGGGTATCAACCTCAAGGTCAAGGTCAACCCCAGTATCCGTATTTACCTCAAGGTTATCAACCTCCAGGTCAATACTCAGTCAAGGTTATCAACCACCTCAAGGTCAATCATATGGTCAAGGTATGGGAACTGCACCTTACAATTATCAATCCTATCCTCAATCCGGTTATGGATCTCAGTATCCTCAACCTGTTACGGGTCAATACCCCGGAATGTTAGTGTGGGATCCATCACAAGGTCAACAGGTGTCGCAGCCAAGTTTACAGTTGGTACCTCAAGCTGGACAACCCGTAGTTTCTGGTCCACCCCAGCAACCGCAACCTGTCCAGTCAAATGTTCAAACTTCTGTAACTTCGGTAGTTACTCAGCCGCCAATTGCACCTAGTACTCCATCTCAAACGGCTGCTGCAACTACCGCTACATCTGCCACACTTACTTCTGGAGTATCGACAGCTCCGGTTTCTACTGTCTCTGTAACCACTCCTCAGACATCTTTACCGTTGTCCGGATCTACGATTCAAACCACGGTCCAGATGCCTACAGGTCAGCCTGGTATAAGTACGGTTGTCACTACTCAACCTCAATTTATTCAACCACCGTATCAGGGACAGTACGAACCTGGGCAAGCTGTCCAACAGCCAGTTTACCAGTATCAACCGTATCCTGGGTACACTTATCAACAACCTCAACAACCCCAGTACGGTCCGGTTAATCCTGGTTTTCCAGGAGGATATAATATCCCTAATGCGACTCCTGTTCCTAGTTATCCTGGATATCCTCCTCCTGGGACTGGTCTTGTGACCCAGAGTTTTAGAGATCCTAACCGGCAGTTACCGTTTATCGCAACTTTGGATTTACCAGACTTGACGCGCCTAACGAACGATCCAATTCAATATCTTCCGTTCTGGCCGCCAATGCCAAATAAGTTGCCCAGCGATATACCCAAGTTCGAAGGTAAGTCAGGAGAGGATCCGTCCAATCATGTGATGACTTACCACCTCTGGTGTGCTTCAAATTCTATCTCGGATGATTCGATCCGTTTACGTCTTTTCCAGCGTACGCTCATTGGTTTCGCGGCCAAGTGGTACATTAAGTTACCACGGGCCTCTTTTTACAATTTTAGCCAGTTAGCTACCTCGTTCTTAACTCACTTTCAGTTGCCGGTCAGATACGATAACGGCACGGAGTTATTAACTTCACTAAAACAATCAACGTCCACGTATATTTCTGATCACATTCATGAGTGGAGATGTCGAAGAAGGCTAGTGAAAGTTTTTATCCCGGACCAAATCTTAGCTGAATGGTTTGTTAAATCATTATTACCGAAGATTACTGAAGATGTAGCTAAGACCGGAGTAGTTACTGAGGAGCAAGTCATTGCTCAGGCGCAATACCTTGACTTAGTTTACACTCAGTCGGGTACGTTACACGAGAAGATTCCAGATCTTCCAAAGTCGAATCAAATCGCTGTTGCTCCTTCGGGATCTCATGCCGCTGATGGTATGATTGGTATCGTGAATACAAAGAGCAAGAAGAAGTCTTCCAAGGCTTCAACTACTCCTATTATCACTTTGCCTGATTCCCCGACAGGAGAGTCTTCTCCCGAACTTTCCGCCGATATTCATGCTGTAGAGTCATCTACGGCCAAATCAAAAAACGGTGGGAAGAAGAAAGGAAAGAAGAAGACTAAAGCAGACAAGGCTCCGAAGGAGAAAACGGAAAAGTCGGAAACCAATGACGAAAAGCGCAAACCTCGATATCCTTGTCTTATTTGTGAAGAGGATCATTTTACGCGAGATTGCCCTCATCGGGCCGAGGTTGTGAAAATAGTTAAAGGTTCTCCGACTCCTGCTGTGTTAAAAGATCCATTTCCAAAGCAGGAAAGCAAGATGATAGGTTCTTCCTCGACTGCCAGTGAAGAACCCATTTTGATGATGTCTCATGTGAGGATTGCGACTCGCTCGCAAGATTATGGTAGTAAGGCTCCTGTTGATGGTAAGGAAGTAGAATCTTCTCATTCTATTCCGTCAACCTCAGCTCCTGGTTCCGATCCACTACAGATCGAAAAACCTAACCCGGACTTAGTAATCAAACCGCCCGCCAAGGGTGTACTTCGAAGGTCTGCTTTCAATCCACATGCGAGAGCGGCCCAGAATTACAACATCATTGAGGACTTAGCTGTTTCACCCTCAGCAATGTCGGCTTTAGAAGTGTTGCAATCATGCCCAGCACAACGAAAATTACTTTTGTCGGCTATCGGAGCTGTTGATGTTCAGGACCCGAACCTGATAATCTTCGATCTAGAAAATAGTACACCGCGTCTACCCCATCAAATGGCTTTCCAAATTCCAGTGATAGTCAAAAACAGGCCTATTCATCGGACTGTGATTGATGAGGGAGCTTCTACGTGTATTATGTCGATTCAATGTTGGAGATCGCTTGGTTCTCCTTCGTTGAACCAATCCCCGACCATCCTTAAGGCCTTTGATGGCCGTGGGTTCCGTCCGTTTGGTATTCTACAGGAATTACCTATAGGGGTAGAAGGCAAAACCGTTAGTCTGGATGTGGAAGTGGTTGATGCCCCTCTAGACTACAACCTTCTTTTAGGTCGAAGTTTGTCATATGCTATGACAACAGTCGTTTCATCGGTCTTCAGAGTGATTAAGTTTCCATATAACGGTAAGATCGTGACCATTGATCAGTTTTCATACTTTTCATCCGACCCAGCCTCTTCAGAGAGTATCCAGCATGTCGGTAAGACGACAATCCCTTATAGGGACGTTGGCGTAGGTTTAGTTAAAGATTCTGGTTTACTGGGAACTTTTCCTTTCCCTCCAATCAACGCAGACCCTTCATTTGCATCAATTCATATGATTACATCAGAAAACATTATTTATGATGATCCTTGGATCGTCCCATCTGAATCTGAGATAGCCTCATTCGGTGATGCTATGCCTTTGAGTCCGTATGAAATTGCTTATGAAGCTGTCATGTCTTTTACCGACTCGCGTTCAACCGAAAGCGACCAAATGAATGTGGTCAGTGAAGAGTCACTTTTCACATCAACCTTAGAACGGATAGCGTTTCCCGAAGTCGTGTCATCTGACGAACAACTTCGCGAAATCCTAAGTGTAGATGATCTACCATGGGAAGATCTTCATCACAGATCTTCGTTTTTACCTAAGGATGATGCTTTTGAAAATGATTTTTCATCTATCTTTACCGCTGAATATGTCAAAGACGCTCAGAATCCAACGAAACATTCTGATTCAGAGTTGAATTTAGGGAATATTTCTCGTACTATTCCCATTGATATTTCAGTGAAGCCCGGAATTGAGGAGAACATTCATATAGGTGCCTCATGTACAGAAGATGAAATCCAAACTTACAAGGCCCTATTCCAAGAATTTCGCGACGTGTTTGCCTGGTCTTATGAGGAAATGCCGGGAATTGACCCCGCCATTGTTGTTCATGAAATAAAAACCTACCCGGATGCTAAACCCGTCCGGCAACGGTTGCGTCAGATTCACCCTCGGAAAGCAGCTGCGATTAAAGCAGAAGTCGAAAAGCTGTCGAAAGCAGGTTTCATTTATCTGATCCTGTTAACGGATTGGGTATCGAATATTGTTCCGGTCAACAAGAAACAAGGAACAATAAGAATCTGTATCGACTATAGGGATATAAATCGAGCTTGTCCAAAAGACAACTATCCTACGCCTTATATCGATCAAATTATTGATGATTGTGCCGGAAGTGAAATGTTTTCCTTTATGGATGGTTTTTCAGGCTATAATCAAATCAATATTCTACCTGCCGACCAACCAAAAACGGCATTCATTTGTCCATGGGGGACATTTGCTTATTGCAAATTACCTTTTGGGCTTAAGAATGCCGGAGCCACTTTTCAACGGGCAATGTCTTATGCATTTCATGACATCAAGCACATTGTGCAACCGTATCTCGATTATTTTCCTGCTCATTCTTTACATCGAGCTGATCACCTTGTCCACTTACGAGCAATCTTTATGAGGTGTAGGCATTATCGAATTCGGTTGAATCCCCACAAGTGTGTTTTCTGTGTGGAGACGGGTCGATTGCTGGGATTTGTTGTTTCAAAAGCCGGCATTCGTGTCGATCCCTCGAAGGTTGAAGCTATCATCAAATTGCCTCCTCCTTCGAGTTTGCGCCAACTCCAAAGTTTGCAAGGGAAAGCGAACTTTTTACGCCGATTCATTCCAAACTACGCCGAGGTCACTAAAGGTTTTACACGGTTGTTGAAACAGAACGCTCAATTCTTTTGGGATGAGATTGCCCAACAATCTTTTGATGCACTTAAACACGCGTTGACCCATGCACCGTTGTTGCATCCTCCCAACTACAACCAGGACTACTTCTTATACCTCGCAGCTTCGCATTCCACCATTGGAATGGTGTTAGTTCAAGAAGATGAATTCGGAGCGGAACATGTGATATATTATCTTAGTAGAACCTTAAATCCCACTGAGCTAAAATATTCGCATGTGGAGAAGTTGGCCCTGGCAGCCGTTCAAGCTGTCCAGCGTTTTCGTCACTACATTCTTCTCCGTAAAACTACAGTCATTTCAGATTGCAACCCTATGATTTATATTTTGACAAAACAACTGCTAGGGGGCAAGTACTCTAAATGGATCGTTATCCTGCAAGAGTTCGACTTGGAGTTCGAGAAGTCCAAGTCCAAGAAATCCTTAGTTTTTGCGGAATTGATGTGTGACTTCCCGCGTGCTGACACAAAGACTGTGGCAGAGGAGTCCATTGCGGACGAATCGTTGTTTCTTATTAGTACTTTAGATCCGTGGTACGGGGATATAATCATCTATCTCCAAACCCAAACCTTTCGGCCTGAAGCTTCAAAGTCGGAACGTCGAAAAATTCGGTTTCAATCCCAGCAATACAAGATTATTGGAGATACACTTTATCGCCGGGGGGCAGACTTAGTTTTTCGACGTTGTTTAACTCACGAAGAGGCTGAGAGGGTTTTGAATTATTGTCACTCTGGAGCATGTGGCGGTCATATGTCTAGGTATGCCACAGCTCAGAAGGTGTTGCGCGCTGGCTACTTCTGGCCATCTATGTTTAAAGATTGTATCATTGCAGTCCGGAAGTGCCACAACTGTCAAGTGTTTGATCGCAAGATGCGCGCACTACCTGCTCCTCTCCACCCTATAATTGCCGTTGGTCCATTCGCCAAATGGGGTATCGATTTTATTACATGTAACCCTCACTCGGCCGGGGGGCATGCGTATATCATCCTCGCGGTTGATTATTTTACTAAATGGGCCGAGGCGATGCCTACATTCGACGCAAGCAGAAAAACAGCTGCAGTTTTCGTATTCAATCATATTATAACTAGGTTCGGTGTCCCACAAGCAATCATTACTGACCATGGGAGCCATTTTCGAAACATCATGATGACTGAGCTTACAAGCCAGCTTGGTTTGCGCCACGATAGCTCTACTCCTTATTATCCGCAAGCCAACGGTTTGGTTGAGTCTATCAACAAAGTTCTCGTTATCATGATCCGACGAACCATTGGTATTCATCGGTCGAATTGGCATAACATGTTATTTTCGGCGCTATGGGCATACCGAACCTCAGTGAAAACTTCAACAGGGTTCACTCCTTTCCAGCTAGTTTATGGCTTGGAAGCTGTGTTACCCATTGAATGCGAAATCCCATCACTTCAAATGGCTGTCGAATTACTTCCAGCTACTTCTGAAGAGGAGAAGCGTTTATTATACTTAGCTAAATTAGATGAGACTCGACGTGACACTACATTGGCAATCGAGACTCACGCGAAGCGAATGAAAGCTCAGTATGATAGAAATGTGACCCCTCGAAGTTTTTCAGAGGGAGACCTAGTGCTATTATATGATCAAGCTAACGATAAGCTAGGTGCTGGAAAATTCGTTCCTATGTGGCATGGACCCTACATTGTAAAGTGAAAGCTAGAAAAAGGGGCTTATGAGCTGGTAGATTTTGATGGGGACTCTTTGGGTAAACCCAGAAATGGACTTTACCTAAAGAGGTATTATGCTTAAATGGTGGGTATGGAGAAGTTTTAGTTAGGTTAGGTTTTCTTTCTAGCTAGTGTGTTTGTTAGTTTAGTTAGTGTGCTTAGCTTAAAGCGTGTGTTTTTCGTCGTTATTTTGGCTTATCTTGGTTTTACTCTTGATATTGCAGATGTCGACGCCTCTCCAAACATACATCGGATTTGCTGATGGTGCTTGTCGTAGTACACGGAATATCTCTTTCGCAGCCTGGGTTATCTATTTGCCCTCTGACGAGTTAGTTTCTATGCATGGGGTAAGCCTCGGTCAAACAACGAACAACATTGCAGAATACAGTGCAGTGGTTGAATTATTATCCGAATCTATTTCATTTGGAATTCGACGTTTGATAGTGAGGTTAGATTCTGAACTTGTTGTATTACAGCTTAATAGAGTATATGCCATTAGAAATCCTGTGTTATTAAGGTTGTTTTTGAGAGTGCGTCTCTTGGAACGTGAATTTGATTACATTGAATATCAGCATATTCCAAGGTCTTTAAATACATTAGCAGATGCAATTGCTTCTCGAATGTTGGACAGACATTTGCGATAATCATGCAAGTAAATTTAAAAACATTTCATCACATATGTTAAACAAGATAAGCCGGTAATAGTGATATATATATAGATAGGAGTGTGTCAAAAAATATACATCGTCTTCGATCATATGCTGAAAAACACCTTATGATCGGCAAAATGATAAGTACAAAAAGTCAAAAATGTCACATGTGTCTACAAAAGTGGCTAGCCAATCACTAGTGGTGCTCCCTATATGACACCACTGCACGGGCTACCTTACACAAAAATCTCCTAAACGGTCCAGGGACTACGACTACATAGCGCTGAAGTCTGATAGGAATATCATCTATGGTAGTCTCAGGCATATCCGCCGTCAGACGCTCTAGATCCTGCTCCAACTCAGCTAGTGACTCTGCAGCCGCGTCCTGTGGGGCCGGTACCGATGCAACTGGATGTCTCCTCTCAAAAGGCCGGAGGTTGGCTGGCCGCCGTGGACCAACATCTGCATTTTGAAAATTTTTACTGTCAGTTTTGAGACGATATATATAAAAAAACAAAAAAATACATAATTTGAAAACTTGTGAAAAATAAAGTACCTCTGTCATCCCATTGTTCTCCCTGTGGAAGAACCATGTCCGGATCACCTCGAAAATCTACTCCGGCATACGGAAAGTCCTGAATCGAGAAAACCTGGTCCTCTAACCAGCGAAAATAACTATCAGGGAATCGAACAACCGCCGCGCCCTCGTCAGGATGCCGGGCCATCACTGTAACCCATCGTATCAGCTTTGGCTCCCGAGGACCCAAGATTTCAACAGTGAGTTGCTGAGGGATCAGCATCGGAATTCTCTCTAAGGCAAAGCTCACAACTAGAGGCCCATATCCAAAGGTCTTTAGTTGTCCGTTCTTTTCCCTAGTCAGTTGGCCCTTCATATTGGCCGACACAGCATCACACCAGTTGAAAATGGTGCCTTGGAAACAGTCAATCGCCATCCGCATTTGGGACCCGGTGGCAATATGTAAAGCGGCTGCACCGCAAATTCTGGTAACCGTGAAAGCTATAACTTTGAGTTCACGCAGAGAGATGTGTTTGATTTCCACGCCTTTCGCATGGTGTGCATTGGGTGTGCACCAATCTGCCCGGAGACTAGCAAGGGATTGGCCACCCGGCCTAGTCCCGGCTAGATTGAGTTGCTCACCCCTATTTGGCAAGCCAGTGAGAAAGTATATATCAGAGGGCTCTATCTCGAGCTGGTGCCCTCCGATGTAAAAGCATTGCTCATTAATGTTCCATCTCTCAACCAGCCACTCTAAGAATCTCACCTGAGCCCTCATGCCAGGTATGGCCCAGTATTTATATAGTCCGCATGCTCTTAAGGCATTAATGGAAGGTTGATGATTAATTGCGGCTAAATCAACGTCCTCGTGCTCTCTTTCTCTCCAATCCAACATGGTGAGTGCCCTACACACCAACAAACAAAGATTAGAATTGATTTGGGAAATTTTAAATGGTTCTTTGTGGAGTTTGGGGTTTCAAATTCCGCCTTTTGCGGGGGACGCACCCCGCGTTCAGGACACAGAGCGTCGGGACGCAGCTGGCCTGAAGGTGGGCTGCGTACCCCGACCTTTTTCCTGTGTGGAAAAAAGTCGGGGGACGCAGGTTACCTTAAGGCCACCTGCGTACCCCGCAGAGCGTTTTTTGAAACCCAAAACCCCCCAAAAATCAAAACTGAAACCTAAAACAAACTTTTAATCGGATGGAATTGAAGAGGAGGATGTTGTAAAATACCTGGAAGAGACGGCGTTCGATTCTGACGGTCAGATTCTCCGCAGCGACCACGGGAAGTTTCTTGCCAAAAGCCCTTTTTCAACCTCAACAGTAAAATGGTAAAAATGACATGGTAAAAAGTCTTTTTATAGGTTTTTTGGATGAATGAATGCTAGGTTTGTTCATTTTTCACCATGGAAGGATATTTTTCAATGCATTTTTTCCTATCTTAAACAGGTATGAGTAATGTGTCGTTTTTGTGCAGGACAAAGGGATTAAGAGGGAAAATTGTCATTTTTCACGAACCAAAATATCAGAGTCATCTTTTGAGCCCTTTTCTGACTCCTAAAACATGAAAAGATTGCCGAGCATTTCTTTTACACTCGTTAAAACGGAATTAAAAGACGGTCCCCTTATAGCTCTTTTCTGACCGTAAAATCAGGAAAAGATTGTCGGGTTTTTGTCGTTTCAAACTCGATATGGAAATAAAACGACGTGTCCTTGATCGATTTTTACTTTTCAGGTCAGTGGCACTAATTATGAAAGTACTCCTTGGTCGCAAGATCAAGCGGTTCCCCCAGGTATTATTTTATACTTTTTCGGGCTTGAGGGACACAAATCTACGAAAAAGATCAACTTGGAGTCTTCTTAAGTTTTTCAGACTCTCTAAAATTGAAAAACGCCGAGTTTCTCCTATACTGGACTCGTTAAAATTTCACAGTAAAGGACCTGTTCAATTACAAACAGGAACGAACCACTCCTTCCTAGGGTTCGAATCAAAACTAGGTTGGACTCATCCGAAGGATGAGCTTATAATCAAGCATATGTTATCCTCCTCAAGCTTGTTAAAAATAAAGAGGTACTTGCCAGAAATGGTGGGGGAAAAGAGAGAAGAATGAGCCTATTTGTTATATTTTGTCTCAGAAGAAACTTTATTACCACTCTTGGACACGACACTTTTCATTCACCTGGGTTGGGAAATCTTTTACCTCATAGTTGATCAAACCACTTTGAAAGTCTTTAGCCGGGTTCCGGGGATTAACTTTGAGTTATTCATCACCAAGCCATCTGTCGTGTCGTTATGTGTTCAAGAGGTCTGCAAGCAAAACTTTCATCTGCAAAATACTTATCATCCATTTGACCATCCCTGAGTCAGTCCTTACAGTAACATTTCTTCAACTTGAACAATGATTTCGTGTTGTGGGCTTGCCTGCAATGGGTCGCTTTCTATCGACATCAGCACATTATCTAGAGAGATGACTTAGAAATCGTCAGTACCTTGAAGTCTGCCTGCATCAATGGCAGGTTTCTCGCCTTTGACGTCAGTTTACATCATTGACTTTCGATCGAAGGACTCCGTGAAATGTTCGACATCAACCCATTCATTCACATCTCATGGATTGTACTGGGTACTTTGAGAACCATTGACATTACTGGTGGTTTCTCTCACACTTGTTAACAGTTTACATCATCGACTGGTAATCAAGTGGTTTCTACCATGTTCGACATCAGCTCATATATTCGCATGGTTAGAATCGTACCAACTCGAGAAGCAGAAATGAAGACCCTGGATCTAGTTTCCACCATCCAGGCTGCGAGGAGTTTTGTATTCATTATCTAAGTAGACTAATCATAAACAGATGGCTGCGCCCATACTGTGTCTACAAAAGTCTATGATTATGATGTACTGCAAGATCATTCCTGTATCAGAGTAGTTAGTCTGTTAGTTAAAGTTTTAATCTAAGTATGGGAATGCCTACCTCAGTGATGATATAATCTTATACATGTATTTTGTGTTGAAAATTGCAGGTTCTGACCAGGCTCTCCACGAGATAATCCTTGAAATGATAAAGCGCTTCACCCTTCCTAGATGATACAAAACCCTAATCTATTTCAGGCTTCGCACTTTAGGGGGCAATCTGTTACACTAAAAAATGTCACCATGACTATTTACAGTTAGTATGGCCCTATCAACAGTCATGCTACCCTCTTAGGCAAGTCTTATGCCTCTGCTCTCCATGTCAAACTCCAAAAAGAGAGAAAGTCTTTGTAAATGTATTTATCTCTGGGTACGCAGGTTCTCTCAACCTTACCTGCGGGTACGCATCCAATTTTCACAAAAACTGCGTCTTTGGATGCTCTGTATGTAAAGGGGCAGGTGCGCCCCCCTGTAAAGGTCAAAATGCGCAAGTTTCATCTTTAAAAAGTTACTTGTGGTCATTTCTAGAGCATTCTAGAAGGTTGTTCGACGTGTATTGAGCGCCTCCAGATGGTTCATGTACCCCTATCAAAGAGGAACTTATCCCATCAATAAGGGAGCTATCCCATCCAAAGAGGGGATTATCCCATTGATGGTGGACCTGATTAACTTCCTCTTGAGCACTATAAATACAGGCATTGGGCCAGAAGGAGGAGAGGTTGGAAGCTATACATTTCTAAGGGTAAATGCTGCAGGAATTAGGACTCCCATTTAGAAGCTTGTGAGGAGAGATTGCCATCTTTGCTTGTTCTATTTGGAAGTGGGTGAGCTTTGTCAAAGTAAAGGAGAACTCTTGATGGACCCTGGGAGGAACTTGCACAACACCAAGGCTCAGGTTGTATTTGTTCCTTTTGTTACCTATTAATGCAAATGAGTCCATTCTTCTCAATAACTTGTTATTTATGAGTTGTTTCATGTACTCCTTGGTCTATGTGTTAAATATGTTTTATTCTATGAGATTATCAAGTGCTATTTAATCGTTTGATTGTTAGTGGATGCAGGTTTCAAAGTGAAGGAGGAGCTCATCCGGATCAGAGGAGCTGGACTGCTACAACAGCGCTGGACTACAGGTAGGATCTAAACACTTGATTTCCCATATAGTAAATGCATGTTTAGAGAAGGATTGCTCTTGTTTGTCTTGTTTGTCACTAGAGAGTCTTAGGCTCCTAGGGAGGTTGGTTGTGTCCGCCCAATCGACTCTTTCCGCCTGACACGAGGCACGTGAACTCCAGCAACAATATGAAAACATTAGAGGGACTACACAGATAGTAGTCCTTACTCAACGGCTTGCAAGGATGTAGCAGGCCAAGGCCTTAAAAGAGCAGGTGGATGCAGCACGCCACAAAGAAGCAGTTCTAAAAGCATGCGTCCAGCCATGGGTTGATGAAGCCTTCACAATCACGGTAGATATTGAAGGAAAGCTTGTGTATATTTAAGGAATGCATGCACAGATGCAGCACAACATGCTTAAAATAGAGGGTTCAAAAGCAAGAATGCAGTAGGTTCAGTAGGCAGTAGCGCAGTGCGTTGCCGACATTTAGGCCGTTCGGGACCAGTTGAAGGGACTCTGCACCAAGATCACCGCGCCGACAGAGTGACTCAAGGGCAAGTCACGATGTTTGTGTTGGGGGCCTGTTGGGCATGGAATCCCCCCACAACATGTTTTGGGGCTCAAAGCCCAATTTTTGGTCAAATAATGTTGTAAGACTTCGCAAATTATGAGTGCAAAATGTATGTTGAGTCATAGGGTTGTCTGCCCTAAGTTTTGTAATTTAATATCAGCCTACCCATGGTCCGCGAACCATGGGATTGTATAAATAGAGCGAGGCTCTAAGTTGTAAAGATAATTAGAGATAGATGAAAACGAATGGAGTCTAGAAGATAGCGAGCATAGAGTAAAGGTCTAAGTGTCTTGGGTCGTAGTAGTAGGAAGAGGCTTTGTAGCTAAGTGCGCAGAGGCCTAGTAGAGTCCACAACTGAGTGTGCGAACCCCTGCTGCTAAGTGCATAGGGCAGAGTTGAGTCTGTAACCAACGAAGAAGAATAATAAAGAGAAGTTTGATTCCAAATCTTGTGTATCTATTCTTGTGCTATTTCCTGTTTAAGTATATTGTTTTCTTTATCGCGCAAATTTATATAAATACTGAACACTATTAAATATAACTAGACACATACAAATAAGCTAAGTGATCGACAGTTATCAGGTTAATAGTAAGGAATTGGGTAATAACATGGATCGCGCCTCGAGTAGGGTTGCATGAGAGCAATATTGCAATCTGCGAGGTACTGATAGATGCACGTAGCGAGGTGCATGCAGGGAAAATTTGCGGACCACCGAAATTCATCAGACATATCTAGGGTGTGGAAACCTAGTTCTAGCACCCTCCCATACTACTTCGGGTGAGACCTCAGTTTGCGCTCTGCGGGCTGTTGCCGAAAGGGCCAATAGTACTGGGATTTGTTTGGCTAAATCATCTCTGAACCTGGGTCAGGCCCCTATAAGCCAACATCATCTCCTCCGACAACAAGGATGAGACTATTTCATCAAAATCCACGGCAGTTGCATTTCTACCTATTGCAACAACCAAACTATACCATGAATCTGGTAGAGAACACAACAAAATGATGCACTAATATTCATATGAAATTTTAATATCAATGGGTAATAACTAGCCTACCATAGTATTAAATGCATTCAGATGCTCTGTCACCGAGTCTCCATCTTTCATCCTTAGGTTATACAACTTTTTGTGTAGGAACAATTTATTCACCAGAGACTTAGATTGGTTTGAAGTCCCTAACTTGTCCCACACAGCCTTTGCCAAAGCTTCCCCTAATACATTTAGCAATACTGAATCTGAGACATACAATCGTATTGTGCTCTTTGCCTTCTGATCCAACTTTTCCCAATCTCCAGTTGACATTGTTGTTGGTTTAGTACCCAGATCTACCACGATCCATTGATCTTTATCCACCAGCAAATCCTCCATCTTGAGTTTCCACAACTCAAAACTCTGGCCATTAAATTTCTCGATCTCTATCTTTCCACTGCTTGCCATCTTCTTTCACCACAAGAATCGATCCTGTAGATCTCCCACTAAATAGGGTTTACCACAGGCCCAAGCAAAAAACCCCTCAACAACAAAGGTGTCCCCTTGAAGCCAAAAAAGTCTGATACCAATTGTAGGTTTTAACCCTGTACAAGAAAAAACTACATACGAATTCTAAAAACAAAAAATAAACAATGGTGAGAGAAGAAAACATACAACAGCTATATACAAAGATTTTTCCCTGGATCTCAAAACCAAGAGTACTAGATTGATTTTTCATTATGTTCCTTTATTACAATACATATATATACATTCCGAAGCGTCCATAAACCCCAATCCATTAACCCTGTATTAGAACATAACCATAGTTCCCTTGATCGGATCTACAAAATAACATGGATAGAAAACCATCATGCCCAAAACCATGTGTGAAATCCATGCACAAAACCATAGGTAGGCCCACATAATATAGAGTAGTCATGGAAAGAATATAACACAACCCAACAAAAATGACTCCAGGAGTTTAGGACCCAAAAACTGCCAAAATATTAAGTGTGCTAGAAATTAGGAAAATGAAAGGAAATCATGTTGGTGTTCCAAGCGGAATAGGTGTGTGGCCACTGATATCCACTTGGATTAATTATTCACATTATTTCAACAATAAAATATATCACTCAAGCACAAATTTCAGTAAAAGGAAACTCCTTTCTTAAGCCATTTTCATAGTTATAACATATTTGTAACAAATCAAACCTTCTATCTTTTCTTCAACAAGGTACATAACATACTATCATATGCACAAAATTTTGTTAGTCTTTCCTAAGGTCTATAGCAACCTTAAGATCCCAAAAATCATTCTAATAGTTCAAGAGAAACCTTCCCACTTGAATTCTTATGCAAGTAGATTACCTTAGCTATGCACTATTAGTTAGTGAATATTATAATACTATCATGGAATTTTCAGTGTATTAGAGAGCTTATGGGAATTATCCCTCATCTCTCTTCACCTCATCACCAAAGGTGGGTGGCTCAACCTTCTTAAATTATCCATGCACTAGCCAACTCCTAGATAGCTCCACTGCTGATACCAAGGGTTCTTCCTGCTGGTTTCCATTGATATACCTACCCCTAACACACTGTAGTGTGATTTATTCATTGATAGAGTCTTTTGGACATCAAAATTTTTGTGTTGCTTCAAAGGTAAGTAAGGAAGGAAGTGTTTCCTTTTGCAACCCTGACATTTCAAAGTCTTCCTTTTTTATTTACTTCTTTCTAAATTATTGGTTATTCGTTCATGTGTCTAGAGTTTACATGTGTTATCCTCATTTTGTTGTTTGTAAAATTATTTATAGATCAGGTGTTCTCCGATACAACCACAACATGTCAATGGCCTTTCCTTTCCAAACTTGGTCAAGTTTTTCCTTGATATTGTCATTATGACACCCTTCCATATTTCTAGTGGTTTTTTCTTGTTGCAACAACCTTTACATGTCTGACAAGTTTTGTACAAGCATCAAATTTAGCCTTGCATGTTATTCTTATTTTGTAATGAGTATTTTTTTCTTTACTTTGCAACCCAACTCAACTTTCAAGCTTCTAAGGGTATCCGTGCCATGAGGTGAATTATCCTTTTATCTTTTTCCAACTGGTTCTTCTTCTTACTCATGACATGTTTGGTCCATATTGTGTTGCACTATTTTACTACTCATTCCTCTATTTTTGCTACAAATTGTTTATTCTTATGCGTTTTCACACACACAAATGTCAACTAAATCAAGCATAAACATATTAATCCATTACCTTGTCATGCCAACTCCATGCATGCTAATCTAAAGCATATTGATTTGATGTTGTTCACACATCTAAAACCCATGTCATTTACATAAAATAAGAGACATGTAAACATTCTATCAAGGCTAGTAGCCATGACATTTGCAATTTTAAAGTTACTGTATATAATAATTAAACTATCAAAATAATTTTTCATCATTTGTGTGTGAGCCTCTTCAGATATAGTGTTGAACCTTCTTTCTGATACCACTCTATAGCCACCTCCCTTCCACCCTCTTAAAAGTTTCTCGGGATTAGGAAGGTGTTACCTTTTTGACCTAATCTCCAAGGTCTATTATGAAGATGGAGTTACTAAAAATATCATTTTTGAAAGTCTTTGAAATTAAATTATGATACCACCATTGTGATCATCTCATCAAGAGATTTCCAATGATAAAACATTTATCTAAATGTTTGAAAGTTTTTCCCATTATATGTTCAACCCATTAAAAGAGGCCATATCATCAAATTGCCCATGTGGCACCCATGTGATCTCCATGAGGTTAGTGTGACCCTGACATGTTATCCCTGAAGGGTCTACAACCACTTTCCACATCACACTGGAGTGGCTACACCTTCAGACTCTCACCCACCACAAAGCATCATATTACAAAATTGGGTGGTTGATAATCTCGGTGGACAGGGTTCCCACACTAAAACCATGGTCAGATCATCCTAACCTTCACTATCCATATCATCTATAAGTTACCCAATGCATGAATGTTATGGTGATGAATGTCTCTTAGTGGGTAGGATATCCTCTATGGAACCAAGGTCATCCTAGCCTATAAAAACACTTTAATCAAATCCATTGTATCGTGAGCCCCATAGTAGTGGTTTCAAGTATGGGGAAGAGGAGTCCCATAGTTAATAGCACCCATAACCAAGGGAAGGAAGATTGGCACAAATCTTAACTACAACCCCTAACCTCCCATTAAATATTGGGGGGGGGGGTGCATAATCACTCTCAACCATCAATCCAATGCCCAATGATCATCCGCAAGGCTTAACAAGTTCCCAGTGACTTAGTGGTGAGAGACATATGGTAGTGGGGTTTCATGCTAGAACCATAGTCAGATCAACTAATCTCTCATTAGTGCTCATACTAAGTTTACCACACGTAAGATTGTAGAAGTGGGCGGTGGCTCAACCTGACAGTTCCACATTCTAGTACCTCCATCATATCAAATCCTTCCCACTAGCATCATTCGTTTCAAGATTTACACGCAAAGGTTTGTAATGATGGGTGATGGTCCACTCGCATGGTTCTATAGCTAGAACCTTAGTTGGATTGGCCCGATCTTTGTTAGCATGCGCAATCATCATGGCTAATAAAGCATTAAGGATCTTGGTGATGGCAATGGTCGATGACGGGGTTCCATGTCAAAACCATGTTTTGGATCAAAAAATCAAACATTGGTGCACTTGCTTGAAGGTTTACAATGCCAAAAAGGGGTCTTTACAGTGAACGGTGGGCAGTGGTAGGGTTCCATTCTATAACCATGGCTGGATCGACCCACACTTCATCAACACCACCCATTAGTAGAGTTAGCAAGGAATAAGACTGTTGGCGATAGGTGGTAGCTGATTGTTGGTGAAACCATGACCATATTAAGATGTAGCTGTACAAAACCAAGAAGCAACCACTCCTAATCATCTCCTTGTTAAAGCAGCCATATACAGGTCCAAGGACCAAATATGACCCGAATCATTAAACAACATAAACTAATATTTAATCATAGTTATAGACACACAAACATTTAGCCATTCTTGGATTCATAGTGGACTCCACCTTTTAAGCATTCAACGTCATTCATAGACATATATAAGCTCATTCCGCTCATAAGCAATTCATGAAGAATCTTATATTATGACTTAGACATATGAGTTATTTTATAAGTCTTGATAATAACAACGAGTCCAAATTAATTTGGCATAAACATACAAACATCCTGTAAATCACAAAATGGAAGTAATCCACACAACACATAGTCCAATATGCATGAACATTTATACTTATATGAGTATGTTTAATGATGGATGGAAACTAAAGGAGGAAATTCTACTCTCCACCCAACCATATGCCATCTACACTACAATGTTTCTTGCAGTTAATCACTCTCGAGCTAGATCTACAGTATGAGGGGTTGCTTTCTTAGGGTTTTCACATTGAAGGCTTTGCTAGACACTTAGGTGGTGGAGTCCACTTTCAGGTGGCTTATACACTACTCTTTGGAAGTAAGCACCATAGTAATCCACTCACCTCTCTAAGCCTCATACTAACAACTCAAGAATAAACACACAACCAAGTGACTTGTTAGTGTCAGTCTTTGCATCCTTCCACCAATGATCTAACATGCTCTTACAAAGTGGTCTTAGGGTGTCAAAGTCAAATTTTGTCATTTTAGTGAGTCTTCAAGTAAAATTTGGTCACTAGGTATTAGGTCTAGGATTGTTTTCACTCCTTCCAAAGTTTTCCAAGTATTGGTTCATGTCACCATTCGGTTGAGTGTACCATCATTCAAAGAGTTGTCATCATTATTTCAGGTTCCAATGGTTCATTTTACACCTTGTTGGTGCTTCAGTTGTGCTTAGGTAAGGCTCATTTCCCTCTCCTAGGGTTTTGAAGGTAATTTTTTTGGATGGTCAAATCATAACCAAAACTTGTATCCTGATGCTCATAAACCTTCCCCTATCCATAATATACCTTATTAAACACTTCTCATCACTGATATCCCTCAAACTAATCATTTTCCCACAAGCCCCAGCCTATTGCTACAATTTGACACTTTTCTAGGTTAGGCATGTGTTTTTCCCTTTTGGACCGCTTCCCCTCACTCAATCCTTGAAATTCTACTTTCCTGTGATTCCTAACATCCCTCCCTACTTCACAAAATTTTCTCAAGAAATTAGAAGCCGCTCATCCCTTTCATTTCCCTTTATTTCTACAAATCCCCTGTTCCACACATTGGGATATTCAAATGATGTTTATGAGCAAGAAAATATGAATTTCACAAAAGTGAGAGAGGCTTTTGTCCCCCATAGACCCAAGAATAAAAACCTCCTTCAGTTTTTACACAAGTCTCATGGTTTGGGAGAGATGTCCAAAACATCATTTGCCTCAAGAGAGTTGATGCACTTCTAGAGTGACCTTGGGAAAATCAATATTTATCTTAGCTGGAGTGACCAAATGACTTTCTTGATGAGTCAAATGATAACTAGGAATAGAGATATTTCCAATTAGCTATCAGGATCTCACTTTGGAGTTGCGAAAGACCTCCAAAAGTTGACTGAAACAACACTCTGCATTTTGGTAGCCTCATTTTGCACATTTTCACCAGTCTTGGGAGATTGAGCTTTTGACAAGGAAAATGAGCTCCAAATTAAAAAAATCAAGATGTTTTGGAAATTTGACTGGACAATCTTTCGAATGAGCTATCCCATGCTCAATTTAGACATTGGGAAGGCAGTTAAAAGTTGGATTGAAGTGGCACTATGCATTCAGGAGGTGGCATTGCGCGTCTGAACTGGGCGCTGTGCGTAGGGAGGTTTTAGCAGTGTAAAATTACACTGTGTTGCGCATTGAGAAGTGGCATTGTGCAACTGTAGTTGGCACTGTATGTTGAGTAGCAAAGACCAAAAAGCCTCCAAACTTCATAAAAACTTCCAAAGAACCCTCTCATCTCTCAAACAAGTAAGTGCACTCCCTCTACCTCATCATTGAAGTTGCAATTGAAGTGTTTGAAGGAATTTACCATGACAAATGTGAAACCCTAGTTTCTTCCTCAATTATACCCTAGAAACCCTAACCCCTATTATTTCTCCCATCACCTATCACTAAAGCCCTGAACCCCTCCCCTATATCACTCCATAACACTCCATATCCCTTTTTTCCTTCATTCCCAAAGAAATACCCTAAAACCCTAGCCCCTCTCCCTCATTTTCATAGTTCATACCCTCCCACTCATTTTCATGTTTACCTAGTCCACCAAATACCTCACAAGATCACCTCCCCTTCCCTTATTCCTAATCACTCTTTCTCACTCCCTCCATCCCTTTTCTAGGAGTGCACAGCCTCAAAACTTGCAAACATGGACAGGGGAGACATTTATTGCTCATGACATCTTCAGGGGTCCTCAAATTCCTCCACCAGTGTCCCAAGAATTAGGAGGACCTTCTAGCAGTCCTCAGGTGAAGACAGATGAGAAGGCCAAAGAGAATAGAGCTACTGAGGTGCCCGGGACTTACATGACATATCAGAGGGGAACAAGGAGATTGTTTGCAGCTGATAGGCAAGTGTTTGCTCCATGGGATGTGGAAGGGACCTTTCTTTCTTCATCAACCCATAGGCAAATGCTTGCTCCACAAGATGTGGAAGGGGCTTTGCCTTCTTCATCTACATAGCAGGTACAGGTGCAGCAGCTGCACAAAGGGAAAGAAAAGATGTCAGAGGAAAGCTTTGATGATGAGGAGAAAGAGAGAGACTTTGATTTGAAAAAGCATGATGAGCCAGAGCAACATTATACTCATCATGGCATGGAAATAATTGACTTAGATGCTCAGGATGAAGAAACAATAAAGGACATCATCATACAGGAAAGGGAGGCTCAAGTCCAAGCGTTGATGGACAATTTTGATAGGGCCAAGTATGTCATCACATATTTGGAACAAGAGAACAAGCAGTTGAGTGACAAGCAGGTCCTCATGGAGCTAGAACTTCTCAAGGTAAAACGACAAGGTGACAAGGAGGCACCAGTCACTTTGTCTCCTATCGAGAAGGAAATTGAGGATGATAGAGAAACTTGGCTTCAGAAAGTCAATTTGCACCTAAAGAAGCGGTTGTAGAAGGCCAATGGGGATAACCAGATGATTAGGCACATGGCCTACCATTACAGGACCAGAAACAAAATTTGCAACATGAGGGTCAAAAAGATGAAAGCTAGGCTAAGGTGGGCTCTAAAGGGAAACAAAGAGGAGGATAGGCTTAAGTTGATTTCTTAAGCTTCCTTGGCTCATCAAGATGCTTGATGGTGGTGCTGCTCACCAATTTTGGTTAGGTTTGGAGAAGATTTTGTTTTTTTGCAAATTTTAGAAATTGCACACATAGAAAATCTGGCTCAACACATAGCGCCATTGGTGCTGTGATTTTACAAGGGGCACCCAATGGACAAATGGCTTGAATTTTTGAATTCAGAGCGATGAGTACATGCACCCTATGGATTTTCTAAGTTTTTGGGGCAAAATTGGTCCACAAAAAGGTAAAAAACACCCTAAAAATGACCTTTTTGCCACTTTTTGGACACACAAAAGCAGTCTTGGGAGAATCAACTTTTGAGGGGTCAAATGAGCTTCAAATGAAGAAATTATAGATGCTTTGGAAAGTATAATTGAAGAAATTTCCAATGAGCTATAATGAGCTCAATTTTGATGCTGGGAAGGCCTCCAAAAGGGACCTAAAAGTGGCGCTATGCGTTGGGTCAGTGGTGTTGCGCGTAGGGAAAATTTTGCACAGGATGTCTATTTTTCTATGTTTTCACTGTGTTCATGGATTTTCAATCATGGAGGATGTTTTACTATGGTAAATGATGACTTGGCTTGTAAATATGATGGATAATTAGTAGTAGAGGGTAGATTCATTAGATTAAAAGTCAATTTGAACTCAAATGAATCGGTTTTTCACTCTTAGAGGCAAGTTGTTAAGATGCCTATATTCCTGTTTCTTGTTTAGTGTTGGTTAGATTAGCTCCTCATCTTAGGGATTCGACCCCTGAGGATGGGAGGAGGTTGAAACAATGCCTATATCTTCTTCTTCTTTCTCATTGTAAAGGGTTGGACTCAGCTAGATGCTCATACCTTGATTGTACATCATTTTGTAGCAGTTTAGCAGGAGATTAATAAGAATTGCAGCTATTTTTCTGGGATCCATGTGGTATGGAGTTTTAGTACAGTTTCTTCTCTTGTGATCATATGTTAGTATGTTTTGTGTATTTTGTTAATCATTTCATTGCTTCTAAGTGAATGTTTTCAAGTTGATAGGCATAATTCATTACATCACTGCTTTACTTTGGGAAAATATTCACCATTATATGTTTTCTACAGTTTGGGAAGGATCCATGATAATCACATGCTCTTCCTAGCCTCTCACCAGTCTTAAAACACCTCACCCATCAAGCCCTAGAGTGCTAAAACTTATGCCTACCTTGCCCCATTGAACACCCTGCAATTTTGACTTAATTCCCTAGCCCTAAACTGTCCAGCTCCTCCTGATCCAGCAAAACCCTTCAAAATCCAATCAAAACTTTGTGCTAATATACCTAGCCTAAAATCCTTTTCCTGATCCAGTCATCTTGGCTTTGATCCTTACGGAGAGAGCCCTCTCTCGGCCTAGTAGGGCTAGATACTTGGCTAAGTGTGGTTTGTGGTTACCCTGGCATTACCTTCCTTCAGCTTGAAGTTCAATCCAGGTGATAACATGACCTCAACACAAAAATACAGGGAATGGCCCCCAAATCTCTGAGCACAAGGCTTAATCACAACATCCAACACTACTTTGTCTTGTTTGATTAATCTCTGACAAGTCCTTGCAATCTACAATATACTTCCAAAGGATTCTCTACTCCCCTTATCACAACCTCCTTCATTGTAAGTTATGTCGAATATTTCTCCTCTTTAGCAATATTTTTCTCCTATGACTTTTGTGTGCCTCTAAGAACAAAAACTAAAAAAAAATCTCTCTTGGCGCTTCTTCCTACTCCCTTCATGTATCTCAAAGAACAAACACTCTATGTTGATTGTCCTCTTTGCACGAGCATCTCTTTTTCCTAAGCATCGATCCCTCAACATTTATCCATGAGGGAGATGAGGAGAGTGTGGTCCTCTACCCACACCACCCAATCCCATCTCATAAATGTTTATCAATGAAGTGGCTCTAGTGGTTCAAAACTAACATATTGTCAACTTGAATTGACTATTTGGTGGCTTCAAGAATTCATTGTGGCTGGCTCAAGGCTTGTTCACGACACAAAATAGCTTTTCCCCTAGTTTTAGCTCACCATATTCCTATTAGGGGATTCAATTGGCCTGCAACTAGTAACTACGCTTACAAGGAATGCAATCAAGCAAGAAAGTTTCCCTCGGGTTGTGGATCCATAAGGAAATCCTCTCCTTTAGTTGACCATAAATTTTAATTAATTTATAATATGTGTTACACCGTATTGTCTCAGTTAGTCGTGGCTTCCACGATAGCTTTCATAGTTATATTTAAAAGGATGGGGACAAAGGGTTGTTACACCAAGTGACAAAATAGATGTATGAGAGACAACCTTCATGTATAAATAAGGTGTTTTCAAGTGATTAGTTCTACCTTCCGGTTTGACTTATACTTTGAAAATGTTCATGAGAATGATGAATGATCCTTTAATACTTTAAGATTATGTACATGAGCTTTGCAAAAACTCTAACTCTAACAAACCCTAGGTCTGGCATTTTTCAGGTATTACACGTTACTTGATTGCATAATGGATGAGGATACTAATGGGAGGCATCTATCCCCCTTCAAATCCAACTTTAAATATCTATAATCATTGGATTCCTGATTGGAAAATCAACCAAAGTTCCTCCTTCTTGTTTCATCAAGAAGATACATGAGATTCCTAATGTCCCACTTGATCTAACCTCATATGAAATGGCTTTGAAATTAGTGGTTCATAGGGTAATCTATGTTTACAAGACTTTTCCCCCCTTCTCGGGCCATGGAAATCTGGATCTAGAAGAGATGGCAACTTTTGATCAAAGTTAAGATGTCTCACTACTTTAGGGCCATGGATTACATGCTTTCCTCTTTGAGGAAATGGAATATAGAGATTTAATATTCTGAAGTGGTATTTATTTGTATGGAATTTAAGGGATGTATCTCAAGAAATGGACTCTTGATTTCAACCTTGATAGTGATATTCCATCAATATACCCAGTATGGGTGCACCTTCTACACCCTCCTCTTCATTGTTGTAATGAATCTAGTATAAGATCTATTGGAAATTCCTTTAGTAGACACATAGTTTAAGCATAATCAAAGGGATCACAATTTACTTGTGCACATATTTGTCTTGAAGTAGATATAGACAAAGGATTCCCTAAGGAAATTTAGTTAACCGTAGACAATTGGAATAACATTCCACTAGTGGACTATGAGCAACTCTTGTTTAAATGTCAAACATTTCATGAATATGACCACTTTGCCAAAAATTTCACTAAGACTATCCCTAAATGATTAAAAAATTCAAGATAAGGATGATCAATAGTAGCAAGTCAATGGAAAAAAGAGAAAAAATAATCATTGAGCCTCTTCCTCATAATCAAAGCAAGGTATAATGGTAGTATCATCAACAAATCCCTCTGGACCTAGTAAAATATTCTAGCTATCCATGGAAAGCTTATCCCTTAGCATATCCACCCTGAAGTAGTAAATTCATACCACCCTTGACACCCTATGACAATTATCTCAATCCATATGAAAACATGTATAAGATTATTTCTCGGAGGAAAATATCCCAATTTCTAAAATGGTAGCCTCACCTCCTATACTTCTTGATTCTAATTTTAATTGTAAATTTAGAAGAAAAACCTTATCTAATCCTCATGCAAATAGATGATAATATTCTATTTGAACATGAAAAAGAATTGGTACACTCCCCATCCTAGGTTTTGTATTAATCTAAAGTTGTTTCCCATCCCTAGAATTTACTCGAAGACTTGATATCTAATGAGGGCCGAAATGAGGAAGAAATAGTTAAATAAAGATCCCAAAAAAGAAGAGGATGAAAACTCCACAAGAAAAGGTGAGATTTGTAAGCAAATCAAGTTGAAAATATTAATAAACATAGTACTCTAGACAACTATGAAATGGGTGCTAGGAGCATGAGGAATCAAAGTGACTCACACCTCCTAATGGGGATCAAATGAAATTGTCATTAAATGATGAATGTTGTTTCCTAGAAATTTAGGGGATTATGCAGCATAAGAAAATTGAAACCAGTAAAGGATCTAATCAAAATAAGAAAACCAATGGTCTTCCTACTCAAGGAAACAAAACTTGGGGCTAAGGAAGCCCTAAACATATGCAATTAGAATTGAATTGTAGTCAAGGTATGTCTGTTAGAGCCTGGGGAGCATCATGACACATTTTCACACTTTGGAATAACTCTCTACTCCATCTCACCTCTCGTAAAAACTCTCAACATTGGATCTTAATGAGCCTCACTCATTAGTAGACTAGGGAAGCTTATAAAATTGTAAATGTCTACATGATTTCAATTTATGGGGAAAATTAGTTCCAAAGGGTTAGCTCAATTGGTTGATGTCTCGTTGCTAAAGAACCTTGCTATTGGGAAGTAACATGTTCAATTCTCTTCGACACCCTTGGGGTTAGGCTCTAATGATTTAACAAAGGAACTTCGCTCAAGTGTTATGGTTTCCGATTTGAGTCCCAAGTAGCACTAGTTCAAGTCTCCAGCGACATGTTGGCCCTTGTGGAATTTATGAAATATTAGTTATACTACTAAAAATCTTTTTCCCACAAGGAATAAAATAGCCGGTGATGGGGTGTACTATTAAGTCACTCTATGATGTTGAGGTCACAGGTTTCAAAAAATCATGAGAAAAAATCCAATCATGTTAAGGGTTGGTGTGACCCAGGTTAGGTGCGATCCTTGAGTGATTTTGATCGTTTAGATGCCCCTAGGTCACGGTTTCTCAAGCCACAGGTCAAGCTTGATGACCTTGTACCACTTGACAAAAAAAAACTATTGGGAAAATTAGAATGTTAGGAAAAATTATGTACCCTAAAGGAAATTGATTAATCGAAAAGCAACATTGTAACAAGTGATTTCAGTACTACCATAAGCCAAAATGAAATACGTGGAGGAAACATAGTTAGGGACCCCTTTCAGGAAGAATTGGAGGATATAGTTTCACTATGGGACCTAATAGATGTAAACTCAAGAAATGGAATATTCACCTAAACAAATAAAATACTTTTCCCAACCATATGGTGGCTTGGATTGTTTTTTTCCTAATTTGGAGTTCATTTCTTACTTCTTAAGTCTTGGTCTCGTCTAAAATCGTTTCTTTGTATGCTTATGAAAATAAACCTATTTCTCTCTTTATTAAGGATATTCTATATTATAGTCCCATCCTTTTAATATTTAACACTATTTGGTTGAGGGAAAAATCAACCATGGATTTCATAGTTAGAACTTGGAGCACTTGGTTTTGGATTCTCTAGTCTACCTCTAGGAAGAGAAACTAAGGGATGAAAAATAAGCACTCAAGGAATGGGTGATGACTTCCTTCCCCTCTCTAGATAAAAAGTTCTTTAAGATAAAAGAAGCAGTGTAGCGCATTCAATATCATTTAGATTCTAGGAAAGTAATTCACCCTCTTTTCATGGATGAAAAATAGGCCTTTCACAACAATAACAAATACCTTTCATCAAAGGAACCCAGCTAGCATTTAAAACATCAAAGCCTCTAGCTAGTAGAAAGAGATGGAAATGTAACTTTTTTCCATAGGAAACCACATGATAAGTTTTCAAATAATAATAATAATAATAATAATAATTAGATTTACCACTGGATCAATCATCCCTTATTTTTAGAAGATCAAGGAAAAACCATTGAGCCATTTCATTGACTTATATCCTAAAATGGTAGTGTTGATCTAGGTGAGTCAACGAAAATTCTACAACATATTCCTTAATTAATTATATGGGAGGAGAATGAAAGTATTACCCAGGAAATTAGGGGAGAAGATATTATGAAGGTAATATGGGAACCTGAACTAGATAAAGCACTTAGGCCTAATGATTTCACAATACAATTTTATTGGTCTTGTTTGCATCCTATTAAATTTTATCTAATAATAATGATTGAGTTTTTTCACAAAACCTCCAAAATGAGAGGAGCAACAAATTCTACCTTCTTAGCTCTCATCTCAAAAGACAACCCTACCTCTTTTTCAAGATTCAAACCCATTTCTTTTTGTGAGGTTTGCTACAAGATAATGGTAAAAATTAAAGAAAACAAGTTGAAATTACTTCTTCTTGGAATTATATCAGAGAACCAAGGAGGTTTTATGGAAGAGAGATAAATTTTTGATAATATTATTTTGGTACAAATAAGAAATTACTCCAACAATACCAAATGAGATAAACAAATGGTCATCGATATTGATATGATGAATTCATTTGATTCCTTTATACACTTTTTTCTCTTTTATGTGATCTCTATGTTTGGGTTTAGTCCTATTTTCATTTGATGAATATATATAGGTGTCTGTATCCATTTATTTTCCTAATGGTCAATGGGAAAGCCTCTTCTTTCTTCAAAGAAAACAAGGGATTTAGGCAAGGCTATCCCCTCTCTCCCTTGTTGTACATAATTATGTTAGAACCATTTATCAAAAAAAATTGGAATCTAAACATAGTATTGGGAATCCTCCAAGCATGAAGGTTGTTAGAAGGGTAAAAAGCATTAATCATTCATAATTTGCGAATGACACCATCTTGCTTGAATGTTCTTATATCATTATGGAAAATAGATTTAAGAAGGTATTATAACTCTTCCTTACTACCTCTAAGGGACTAATCAATCAAAATAAGTGCCAAATTTAGGCTTGGAATGTTAATAAAACTTTTCATAATTCTATATATAGAATATTTTCCTTTCCTTACTTATAATGTTGGAAATAATTTAAATATTTAGCCATGTCTATTAGTTTTTGTTCCACCTCATCTTCTTTATCTCAACAAATCATTTGTTAAATAAAGGAAAATCTATTCCAATGGGGAACTCAATGGATAAATTCAGCTAGGACAATGGTTCTTTAGAAGTCAATGCTATTATCTCTCCATTTCTTCCAATTTTCAACTCTACTTGCCCGAAGAGGAGTCAAGCAGTAGTTAGCTAAATATCTAAGGTGTTTTAATTGGTGAAGTGGAAAATTAAACTATAAGAGATCTCAACTAGAGATTTGGGCCATTGTTAGGGCTCCTAAGTCCCACGGTGTGTTGGGAATCAAATATCCCTCTTTGATAAAATTTCCCATGAGGGCCAAGCCACTATGGAGACTAATCATGAGGAAGTATGACTAGTGAAAAAAATTTCTACATAAAACATACTTTTAGAGACATAGGAAAATATGTTTCAATAATTACCATAAAGTTAGAGAAGGTTCCCCTATTTGCAAAATTCTAAAGATAGTGTTATAGACATATTTGGGCACATCAACCCCAAAAATTATATGTCAATGTATTAGGGCTCATCAACCCCTAAAAGATTTGTTTCATACCCTAAAGATGACTATGAATACATCATTCCCCAAAAGTTCCATTTGAGAAATCACCCAGAAATTGCCTAAATTGAACCATACTGACTGCTCCACTAGCAAAGTGCAATGCATACTGAGTGGTACATTGCCAGGGTGCGATGCATACTATTAGACCTTCTATAGGGTGCAATGGGAAAGGATGGGTTGATTGCTCATGGAATCTTATAGAACTTTCCCCTACGCAACTTGCCTCTCTGAATTCGCCTAAGGATGAATAAGGGATCTAAGAAAATCTCCAATCCCTTCTCTTGTGCAACCCATTGTAACAAGTCGAATGACACTAATAAAACCCCATGGATGACTCACACCCTTGCAAACATCTATAAATGGATCCCTCATCCAAGAGATCTAGTGGCTGGAATATTGTGAATTGCAAGGAAGTGCTGATAGTTTGTAATTGAGGAAAGAGCATTGTTTTCTTGTTGGTGTGATCTTGCTATTTCATGAGATGAAGAAGGATTGAAGCTGGGAGGATGATGCTGGATTAGACAACCAGGTTGTAATTCTCCTTTCTATTAATAAAGCTCTTCAAGTTTTCTTCCATATGATTGTGCAATGATATCATTTGTTCATTATATATCTAATTCTGTAATGTTTATGTTATAATAGATCACGATGCTTTGACGGTTCTTTGTTGCTATACTTGTGCAGGTACTATCCAAGCGTGTTAAGTACAGGGATGAGTTGTAGGATCTACCAAAGGAGAGAGAAATCAAGCACGGGATTAAGTAGAAGAATACAATGCTCTTTCCTCAAGTACAAACTATCAGCACTTCCTTGCAATTCACAATATTCCAGCCTCTAGATCTCTTGGATGAGGGATCCATTTATAGATGTTTGCAAGGGTGTGAGTCATCCATGGGGTTTGATTAGTGTCATGCCACTTGTTACAATGGGTTACACAAGAGAAGGGATTGGAAATTTTCTTAGATCCCTTATTCATCCTTGGGCGAATTCAGAGAGGTAAGTGGCATAGGAGAAAGTTCTAGAAGATTCCATGAGAAATCAACTGACAAATGTCCTGAACATTTGTCCATCCTCGCCCATCACACCCTATAGAAGGCCTAAACAGTATGCATCACACGCTGGCAGTGTACCATTTAGTATGCATCGCACTTTGCCAGTGGAAACATGTCATATGATCTCTTCTACATCATCTGAGTTCAAGAAGAGTTCCAACTTTTTTCATAGTGAGGATCATCGTGAGGAGTTGCCACCAAGCCCCATCGAATCTTTGTAGCAGTAAATTTTTTGGGCTTGTGCGGCAAACCCAAATCCACACTCAACAAGTGTTTGGGTAGATATGTCTTTAGAATGTGGTACTTCTTCTGATCCTTGGTCTCATATACATTCTACAGACGAAGGAGTCATCTAATCAATGATGATAAGAGAGATGCCGTGGGAAGATTATCATCATCATTACCACCTTTAAGATGACAAAGAAGATTATTCAAATGACCTCAATCACCCCTCAATTTTTGATTTTTTATTAAATTCTGTAAATATAGTAGATTCTGAGTGAAATCTGTCCAACATTGAAGAAATTATCACTATTAATATTTCGACCAAACCTAATATTGTAGAGAATATTCACGTCGGTAAATCTTGTTCTCCATCAGAACTAGATGACTACTGTGCTCTTTTTCGTGAATTTAGAGATGTCTTTGCATGGTCATATCAAGAAATGGCAGGCATTGACTTGAGAATTGTTCAACATGAAATCAAGATGTATCCAGATGTCAAACCAATACGACAACGGCTTCCACCTGTTCATCTGAAGAAAGCCGCTGCCATTAAAGTAGAGGTTGAAAAACTTTTGCATGCTGGCTTCATTTATCTTGTACCTCTCACTGATTGGGTATCGAATATTGTTCCTGTGATGAAAAAACAAGGAATGATAAGAGTGTGTGTCGATTATAGGGATGTAAATCAAGCATGTGTGAAGGAAAACTATCCTACACCCTTTATCGACTAGATTATTGATGAATGTGCCGGATGCAAAATATTTTCATTCATGGATGGATTTTTGGGCTATAATCAAATCAATATCCACCCACAGGACTAGTCAAAAACTACATTTATATGTCCGTGGGGCACATTCGCATATCGTAAATTACCTTTTTGTTTGAAGAACGCAAGGGCAACATTTTAAAGGGCAATTAATTACGCCTTCCATGACATCAAAAACATAGTTCAACCATATCTTGATGATCTGCTTGCCCATTCGTGAAAATGGACTGGTCATCCACAACATTTGAGAGCCATATTTTTACGTTGCCTACACTACAAGATACGACTCAATCCGCACAAATGTGTGTTTTGTGTTGGTTCTAGTCGACTGCATGGGTTTGTAGTTTCTAAGGATGGAATTCGACTCGGCCCATTGAAGGTTCAAGCAATTCTTGACATGCCTCCACCTTCAAATTTGCTTTAGATTCAGAGACTCCAAGGGAAAGCTAACTTTCTGAGGAGGTTCATTCCAAAATATGCTGAGCTCGCTAAAGATTATACATGTCTTTTGAAGAAAGGGATACCCTTCCATTGGGATCAAGTTGCGCAATCTTCATTTGATGATCTCAAAGATTCCTTGATAAAAGAATCATTAATGTATGCCCCTGACTATCAAAAAGACTTCAACCTGTATCTCGCCGCTGCAGATACAACCATCGCAATGGTTTTAGTGCAAGAAGATGATAGAATTGAACATCCTATATATTATTTAAGTGGCAATCTTAATGATACAGAAAGCAAGTACTCTTATATTGAAAAGTTGGCTTTAGCAGCCGTTCAAGTAGTACAGAGATTTCGACACTATATACTCCTTCGCAAAACTACCATTGTGTCAGATTGCAACCCTATGACATACATTTTGTCACGTCAATTGCTGGGGGGAAAATATTCCAAATGGATAGTCATTTTGTAGGAGTTTGATATGGAATTCATCAAATCCAACTCAAAGAAGTCTCTTGTCTTTGCAAAGTTACTTTGCGACCTTCCCTCGTCCTCTGACGGTTTAACATTAAAAGCATCAATCGTGGATGAGACTCTGTTTCCGATATCATCAAGTGATCCGTGGTATGGGGATATACTGATCTATCTCCAGACCTAAAATTTTAGGCCTAACACCTCTCACTCTGAACAACAACGTACTCGATACCAAGCCAAAGAATATCTAATCATTGGTGATACACTTTATCGTCGTGGTGTCAATACGGTTTTACGAAGGTGCCTCACGCATGAGGAGGCTGAAAAAGTTTTGAATGATTGTCATTCAGGTGCTTGTGGGGGGCATCTATCTGGTTATGTTACTGCACGAAAGATCTTACGAGCTGGTTACTTCTAGCCCATCATATTCAAAGATTACATAATTGTAGCCAGAAGTTGCCATGCTTGTTAGATTTTTTATCGCAAAACCAGATTACCACCTACACCACTGCATCCAGTCATTGCTGTTGGCCCATTCGCTAAATAGGGCATTGATTTCATGACATGTAACCCCACCTGGGCCAGGGGGCATGGGTATATTATAGTCGTTGTTGACTACTTTACAAAATGGGCTGAGGTGATGCCTACATTGAACAACAATAGCGAAATGGTTGCACCCTTTTTTTTCAATCATGTAGTTTCTAGATTTGGTGTTCCACAGGCTATAGTCACAGATCATGGGTCACATTTTCATAATCACATGATGATCGAATTAACTACCAAATTAACACTGTCCCATGATAGTTCTACTCCATATTATCCACAGGCTAACAGACAAGTTGAGGCAATCAACAAAGTCCTTAAGCACATGTTGCAGAGAATGATTGGAGTCCATAAACGGAATTGGCATTTAATCCTGTACTCAGCTCTGTGGGCATACAGGACTTTGGTGAGAAATGCGACCGGATTTACGCCCTTTCAATTGGTGTATGGTCTGGAAGTAGTCTTACAAATTCAGTTCTAAATCTCATCCCTCAAGCTTGCAATTGATCTGCTTCCTGAAACTTCTGAAGAAGAGGCTCGTTGCTTGGAATTAATCCATCTGGATGAAACCTGTCGTGATGCCACATTGGCTAACGAAGCACACAAGAAACACATCAAGGCACAATATGAAAAAAATGTTAAGCCTCGTGTCTTCTCAAAAGGTGACCTGGTCTTGCTTTACGATCAGGATTCTGACAAATTAGAAGTAGGTAAATTTGAACCATTATGGATGGGCCTGTTGAAAAGTGTGCAACAAGAAATGCTTGTTGAGAATGCAACAAGATGATGGAGCTTAGTGGAAAGGAGTCACCTTCACTAAGTGGTCCCACAGGCAAATTATGGCACAAAGTCTATTTTGGATCACAGTAGGAGTGATCACAATAGGAGTGATCACAGCAGGAGTGATCACAGCAGGAGTGATCAGAGTCTATTTTTAGACTGCTAGTCAAAAATAGAAAAATCAAATATTATTGTCTCATAATAATATTTAGACTATAAACTTTATCTTATCCTCTTTGAGCACTTCAGTTTGAGCTACAGATGTGGCACATGCAGCTGTGAGAAGGAAATACACTTTCTTTATGAGTCAGTTGAGCTATTTCATGCAGGAAATCAGTTAGAACTCATGTGGTTGAGTTTTGTGGAGTTGGATGAGCAGTTAATGGAGTTGTGTTCAGTTTGACTTAGTTGAACTAGTTGTATTTAGTCTAATTGATCAATAGACTAAGTGATGAGTTGTGTGAATTAGTTATTAGTTAATTCACTAATTATTAACTCATAATGCAACTGAAGAATACATTAGTTAACTCGGTTCATGTACAGTTCAGTGGAGATAGGTGTTAGAGGTTGAGATTGCTATCAGTTGTGCATGAGATTTTGCACATGCATGGATTGAGTAATGCCAATGAAGACTGCGTAGTGTTGGGGCCAATACCAAGAAATATAGCTTGTGCTCACGTGATTCCCAGTGTGGGTGATTCTCTTGAGGTAAAAACGAGTTTGGTTCAGCCATTCTCATTCATTCTCAGCAGGTATTGTGCAGTGGAGGCAGGCAAGCAGCGGAGGAGATTTGGAGATCAGATCTGAGCTGTATTGTGTGTAACAGGTGGAGATAGTGCTGGATACTTGTGAGGAGTATTGTACTATGTTTGTTACACGTTCTCAATCAATATAATATACAGATAGTTGGGATTTTTAGCGAGATGATTTCCTCGGGAAAATACTGTGTTGATATGTGTGATAGATGCTTCTATGTGTGCATGTTATTGTTTCTGCTTCTGCAAATTGATGATCAACGTAGAGGAGGTTATGTATTATGCATGTATTCCAAAATAGTGTATAATCGGGATAATCTCTGTTGAATATGTGTTTATTATTCAAAATTTCTACATGGTATCAGAGCTGTTGATCATCATATCTACTATTCAGGAAGTGTTTACATTCTATTTCTTCAGGCAGAGTCTGTAATCGGGCCAGGTAGCCTCTGGATTCATCCTTCTTTTGGAAGGTGAGATATCCAGTGAATGCCCATACAGTCGATCTTTGTACAAGAAATAATTTGTTCTCACGAATGTTAGGACTTAGAATTGACCTATTTTGACCTTATATTTTTGCCTTAATATTATCCTTTTCAGTCATAAGTTGTAAGCTTTGATTACATAATGACTTAATCACCCCAAGGTATGAAGTGACTTTCCGCATATCTATATGTTTAATTGTTCATTGCATATTCGTGAGTATCTTTATATTTATCTTGGAAAAGTTGATTAAATTGTCAAGTAATTGTCTTAAGCCTGTAGGAATTATAATTTATAGTTGCTGTGACACCAGAAACAGCAACTACGCAGTTGCTGCAACACCAGAAACAGCAACTACGCAGTTGCTGCAACACCAAAAGCAGCAACTACGCAGTTGCTACAGTCAGCAACAACAACCATCTAAAGCAGGCTATTTTGAAACAGCTGGAAATAACAACCGGCTATTATCTGAAGAACGCTGACGCGGCACGATCTGCGGCTATCTAAAGCGGGTAGAACACAGTTACCATTGCTTAATCAGGAACAGCATGGGGAAACGGCAAAGGAATGTGAAGACCCCAAGAAGATGATCAAAGACAGTTACCAGCTGTGTAACAGCCAGAACTTAAGAAAGAATATGTTGTTATACTGTTGTAACAGCGGTCTGTAACTCTTATTTTTGATCAAATGGGTTAACTGAATGAACTGTAATGATCTATTGTAATAGATGTCTCCTCTATAAAGAGGAGACATCTACATTAGAAGGGGGTTAATGTGTAATCTGTAAGAGAGATTTTGAGAGACATCAGCAAGTCTGAACTTTATTGTACTTGAATCTTTTGGCAGATGAATAGAGAATTGTTCTGAGCACTTAATCTAGTCTTCGTGTTCTGGGGAATCTTGTGAGAGGGACTGGGCCCGCCTTCCTCACAAGATTCACCCATTTACTTTTCTGTTAAAGTGTGTAAGTGTGTGATAGTTTCTTTCTGCTGGTACTCTGTTTGGATTCTGTAGCATTACCTCTGGTATTTCCGCTTTGCTAGTACTCTGTTTCATTCATTGCTTGAAGTTGTGCAAGGATATCTCACCGGTGAATTAGAGTGCAGTGTGTGTTAGCAATCTGGTTACAGAGGCAGGTGCTGAACGTCCTCACCTGGAGGATAGGGTCCTGATCCTCTGCCAACAGAGCATCCATCATTTCGCTTTTCAGATTTGTAATCTTAATTAATTACTTTCATTTTATCAGTACAGTGATAACTTAGCATAAGGATTACGTATACTACAACTTTTTAATGCTTTTAGGATTAAGTACAGACAGTACGCGGTAGCCTTTGCAATAAAAAGACTTTCCCAGGTTGACAATTAATGTGGTACTTGAATGTTTAATCAATAAACAATTCAACTAGCCAACATTTTGGCGCCGTTGCTGGGGAAGGCAACTAGAGATTTCTAAAGGAATTAATGATTTCTTTTTGAGAATAACAGATGCATGAGAGGACGCAAGAAACCTAATTTCACAGGCAGCAAAGGAGGAAGAAAAACTTATATTGACAAAATCATCTCAAAGGCCGAAACATCACAAAGGACAAGTTCCCGGAGACCTCAGATCCAATACTCCTCACAAACAGACCGACAGACGGAGGAAGTAATAGGACCTGAAAGGAAGCTGGAAGTACCAGAATACACTGAGGAACCGGTAGAAGAACCTGAAGAAACAGAAGACACAGAAGATAAAGCAAGTGATTAAGGAAAAATACCAATGGAGGGTAACAAAACAGAAGGAAGAGGGGAAAACTCGCTCTCTACCCTGGAATTCCCTATTGGGGAGCTCCCGAGAGGAACAACCCCCATGAAAAACATTCCACTCTCGGCATTACCCAACTTTCATGGGTTATCCTCTGAAGACCCAGATGAATTCCTCTTTGAATTTGACATACTATGTAGAAGTTATGATTATATAAGTCCTAATCAGAAGCTAAAACTGTTTCCGGCAACACTAAAAGGGAATGCGTTGAGGTGGTTTATGAGCTTAGGAGCTCAGACAATCACCACCTGGGACCATATGAAAGAGGGATTTCTGGCCAAGTATCAAGACTACTACCGGACAAGAGAAAGGAAGGAAGAATTGTTTAAAATGGTTCAGAAAGAGGACGAGAATTTGGAAGATTTTGTGGAAAGATTACAGTATAATCTGCAGCGGTCTGATCATCCTAATATGAGTAAAGATATTTTGAAAACCATATTGCTGAAAGGGGTAAGAGATGACTGCTTGGACATGTTGAACATGCTTGGAAAAGGGGACATTTCCAAAGAACCCTTTGATGAAATTATTAATCTCTGCATGAGATGTTCAAGAGGAGCAGCAGGCAGATCAAAAAGCAGAGATAATGTGTATTCAAGAGTTCAGAAGTTAGCCAGTGGAGGAGCAACAAGAGCTGAAATAGGTAACTTATTGGAAGAATTTAAAACTGAGATGCTAAGTTCTTTTGCTTCACAAATTGATGCTCTGCAGGTTAAGAAGAAACAGGCGGAAGCAGAAGCTACTCTAGCTATTTTCTGTTCCAAATGCAGAGAAAAACACCCACTCAGAGAATACCCACTGGATAAGATACCTATTTGCACAATCTGCGAGAAGGACCATGAAACACAACAATGCCCCTCTCTGCCTGGAATCAAAGCAGCACTGCAGTCAACCGAAGAAGAGGCTGAAGCAGTGTACCTGATGACACAGAGGAGGAAATGGCCACAAAGACAAGGTATGAGCTCTAACACAACATTCAATCGTTGGAATAATAACTCTCCTTTTCAAACAAACTACCCACCCATGAACCAAATGCAGTACCCACCCTTTAATACAATGAATTTTCCACTTATGCAGCAACCAAATCTTCCTTTTCCTGATCCTACTATATGGAATCCTTGGGCTCCCCAGCAACCGTATTTTAATCAATGGAATCCAAACTGGGCAGCTCAACAGATACCATTTCCTCAACAACAACAGTCTCTTTCCTTACCATCTAATACTCCTCCGAATAACCAGGCAATGAGACCACAGCTGCCTGTGCAACCTAACCCAAATCCAAATAATAATAAAGCCCTGCAAGTTATTGACATTCAAAATCAGCCTGTCTCTCCCCTGCAATGTAATGATATTCATCTTCGCTCAGGGAGAATTGTTGAACCCATTATAAATGATATTACTGACTCTGACAAAGAAGAAGCTAGAAAAGAGAAACCAGCTAACAATAATGCTGAAACAGCATAATCAACACCTAATAATAATGATCAAACAATAGATCCGCCATTCCCTGAACGGCTGGCTCTCACTAAAACACCTGAACAACCTACCTTTAACCTTTTAGGAGAGCTACAGAACTTATATGTTAAAATCCCATTATTGCAAGCATTAAGGGATGTTCCTATTTATGCTAGAACTATTAGAGACATTTGTATAAAAAAGCCTGGAAGGAAGGCTAAGGATCCCCTCACAGTTCATTTGATGGGAGAATTAACTGCTTTAATGACCGAAAAAGATTATCCTGTGAAGTATGGTGACCCTGGTCACCCTACAGTAACAGTCCAGGTCGGAAAAACCTTTATCTCTAAAGTCCTAGTAGATTTAGGAGATGCAATAAATATTATGACACTCGAAACAGCACAATTGCTCGAGTTAAAAAACTTTATCAGGGAAACTCCAACTATCTTAGAGTTGGCTGACTGTTCTACGATTAAACCTGAAGGGGTCATTGAAGACCTTATAATCTCTGTAGAATCTTGGAATTACACGGTTGAATTTGTGGTGTTACAAACTAAAACAAAGTTGGGGGGTCATCCGTTGATTCTTGGGAGACCTTGGTTGGATACAGCAGATGCTTTCATCAGCTGTAGATCTGGATCAATGACCATCTCTAATGGACAGGAAACCAAACAGCTTACCCTCTATCCTCATGCTACACCCATGATTAATAATGACAATTCTGTATGGGTAGACTATGAGGATAAGGAGACCCAACCTATATTAACTATTGGACAAGCTTTGACTTTTAAGGACTCCACCGAAGATGAATTAATCAGCAGCTTTATTTCTGAACCCTCTTCGGTCAGCCCTGAAACATATAATCACTTCACTACAATCTTAGAATCTGAATCCCAGCAGAACATGAAAGATGAAAACTTATTTCAGACAGCAGTAGGCAGCCCTTCCAAAAGTACAACAATTGAAATTGAACCTGGCAAAACATTAAACATAAATCCTGATTTGACTGATAATGAAAAACAGAAATTAATAAAGTTACTCCAAGAAAATAAAGAGACATTTGCATGGGACTACACAGACATGAAAGGGATCTCCCTGAACTATGCACTCACCGTATTTATATTAAGGAGGGATCCCAGCCAGTTTGCCAACCCCAGCGAAGAATGAACCCGATTCTTAGAGAAATTGTCAAGGAGGAACTTCAAAAACTCTTGAATGCAGGATTTATATACCCCATATCTGATAGTGAGTGGGTTTCCCCACTCGTAATAGTACCCAAGAAAAATGGGAAATGGAGAGTATGTGTGGATTACAGAGCATTGAATAAAGCCACCCAAAAAGACCATTTCCCTTTACCATTTATCGATCAGGTATTGGATAATTTAGCAGGTAAGAAATTCTTTTCATTCTTGGATGGGTTTAGTGGATATAATCAGATTAAGATTGCACCCCAGGACCAGGACAAAACCACATTTACTAGCCCATGGGGGACCTTTGCTTACAGAGTACTTCCATTTGGGCTATGTAACGCTCCAGCAACATTTCAAAGAGCGGTAATAGGGATCTTTTCTGATATGTTAAATGATTCATTGGAAATATTTATGTATGACTTTACTCCCTATGGAGCGACCTTTGAGGATGCACTGCAAAATCTTGAAAAAGTACTTAAGCCGTGTATAGAAGCACACCTTGCTTTAAGCACTGAAAAGTGCCATATGATGATGAATCAAGGTATTGTATTGGGTCACTTTGTTTCATTTTTAGGGATTCAAGTCGATCCAGCTAAAATACAGGTAATTCAGAACCTCCCTATCCCCAAAACACAAACTGATGTAAGAAGCTTTCTAGGACATGCCGGATATTATAGAAGATTCATTAAGGATTTTTCCAAAATAGCTTCTCCTCTATTTGTGTTGTTAATGAAAAATGTTGAATTTAAGTGGACTGATGATTGTGAAAATGCATTCAATAAAATTAAACATCAGTTGTCCGCAGCCCCAATTTTGAGAGGACCTGATTGGGCATTACCCTTTCATATCTCCTCTGATGCCTCAGACACGACAATTGGAGCTGTCCTGGGTCAGGAAGAAAACAATCTCCCCTATGCCATCTATTTTATCAGCAAGAACATGACACCAGCTGAGCTAAATTACACAGTTACCGAGAAGGAATTTCTGGCAGTTATTTATGCTATCAACAAATTTAGACATTATATTACTGGCTACACTACCTTTGTGCATACTGATCACTCGACCATTAAGTACTTAATGAATAAATCAGTTACAAATGCCCGAGTCACCAGATGGTTATTACTGTTGCAGGAATTTGACATCACAATTGTAGATAGGCCAGGTAAAGAAAATGTAGTTGCTGATTTCCTTTCTCGTTTAAAAACTGATGAAAATGCTCCAGTAGATGATTCTTTTCCTGATGAGTATTTATTTGCAGTATCTGCTCACTCACCTTGGTATGCAGACATTGCCAATTATCTAGTTGCAGGAAAATTACCATCACACCTATCACACAGGGAAAGAAGAAAGATCATCCAGCAAAGTGCTAGGTACAGTTGGATAAGCGGGTGTCTGTTCCACATAGGAATAGATCAAGAAATCCGGAGATGCATTGGGGAAGACGAGATTTATGATATACTGAAAGCTTGTCACGATGGTCCTTGTGGAGGACATTTTGCAGATAAAAGAACAGCTCACAAGGTACTTAGAATGGGTTATTACTGGCCATCACTTTTTAAAGATGCTAGAAAATATGTGAAGGCTTGTGACAGCTGTCAAAGAATGGGCCAGCCCAACCATAGGGATGAAATGCCACTTAATCCCCAGGTAACTCTTGAACCTTTTGAGAAATGGGCATTAGATATTATAGGTCCCATTAATCCTCCATCTAATCAAAGAGTCTATATTTTAGTATGCACGGATTACATGACTAAATGGGTAGAGGCCAAAGCACTCATTAAAGCTAATGAAGAAGTGGTACTAACATTCTTATTTGAAGAAATCTTTGTTAGATTTGGACTACCCAGAGAATTAGTCACTGATGGAGGACCTCCTTTCAATTCTCATGGCTTCAAAGATACGCTCCAAAAATATCATATCAAGCATAAAATGACCACACCATACCACCCCCAAGCAAATGGGTAGGTGGAAAGTACCAACAAGGTCATAGAAGCTATCTTAACAAAAACGATAAAGGAGAATAGAAGGGACTGGTTTCAGAGGTTGTCCGAGGCTCTATGGGCCTATAGAACCACTTGGAGGAATACAACAGGCTTTTCACCCTATGAATTAGTTTTTGGAAAGAATGCTATTTTTCTTGTAGAGTTTGAGATTAAAACCTTAAGAACTGCCTTAGCTGTTAACCTTGATTTAACTGATGCACAGACAGCCAGGTTGCAGCAGCTGCAGGAATTGGATGAGAAAAGACTGGATGCCGTCCATCAAACAACTATGATACAGCAACAAAGAAGCAGATGGCATGACAGAACCATCAAGCAAAAGCAGTTCCAGAAAGGTAACTGGGTTCTACTTTATGATTCACGTTTCGAGAATTTTCAAGGGAAGCTGAGAACAAGATGGTTAGGGCCGTACGAAGTGGATGTTGTTTTCCCAAATGGAACAGTTAGACTTTTAACAATTGATGGAAGCAGAACACCACTGTTAGTGAATGGCTACCGACTTCGGTTATATCAGCGGCCGGTTTCCAAAGAGGATTTTAAAGCCACTTGCATGGCAATAAAACAGTATTCTTTTCCAGGGGAACTTGTTGTCCCTCAAAGCACTTGAGTTTCTATTGTTTATGTAATTTTTTTTTTTTTTTAGGTTAGATATTCTTTTTTTTTAGAAACTAATAAATCCTGTCAAGGATTGCGATATTACATTTCAGTATTTTGCAGATTTTGGCCCGGGAAGTAGCTGAGAACAAAAGTTTCAAAGGAATTATTTTGCGGACTTGGAACTCCCGTTGCTGCAACACCATTCCCTGTTGCTGCAACACCACTCCCGTTGCTGCAACACCATTCTCTGTTGCTGCAACACCATTCCTATTGCTCCAGCACAATTCCCGTTTTTACAAACGTCTCACATCATTTCCTGTTGCCACATTAGCAATTTTCCGTGGCTGCAACACCAATCCCGGTGCTACAACATCACTTCCCGATCACAGAATATCTTTCCCAGCAGATTACTTCATGTACGAAAACACCAGTCTTACCACTTCAGCCCCAAGGAACAAATTTTGATAAAATATACCACTTCTTGTGATGATTATAGCACCCTACTATCACTTCCCATCATTATCATTACAAATCACCGGTATTCCCATGCTTGTAGATCCGCGGTAATCATTATGATCCAGCACAAGACAAGACAAGAATTTTTGACGCAGCAATCAAAAAGGTAAAATACGAAGGTACGCATGATTATGTATGGACATTAAATGATAGATAATGCGGAGAAGTTGATAGGACTATCAAATCATTGTATTTCCAATCATATTGTTGACACGTAGGGGGGGGGATTACCAAAGCAAACTCTCATAATGACATACCACACCAACTACCGCCACCCTTAACTCTCCCGGTAATATGTAAAAGCCACCCTATCACAACATGTTACCATTTGCGACGTTCTACTCTGAACTGAAATTGGAAGCTCGGCTTTGAACTCTGAAAGTTACTGAAACAACAGCTATGGGAGGAACCCTCATTACACATGAGCCTGGCTCGACAGCAGTCCTTGAACTCTTTCCGGAGATTTATCAAATTTTCCTGCAAGCGGGATGGATATAGTACTTCAGGAGACTTCCAGACTTTGACGAGCAGCAAGTCCTTGAATTCGCATGTAATTTAACAGAAGGATTCTATGTCGTCCAGGGAATTCAAGTTCCAGTCACGGAGGAAATCATAGCCGAAGTTACCGGGCTACCAGCTAATGGCACATGGTGGTTCAGCAGAAAGCACCTGATTCTTAATGCGCAGCAGGATTTTCTCCGACCAGGCGAGCACGTAGAGACCAAAGGCAGAGGCGTAGCACTTCGGTCGTTACCTCAACCGTGGCCGAAAGTCGTTGAATTTGTCAAGCAATATCTGACGTGCGAAGGCCGCTACCAGGTAATTTACCAGCACGATTTCGTCCTGTTAAATCATTTGAGAAATGGTCAGTTAATAAACATGCCATATTATCTATTGGGTTGTCTCCAAAACATGTCACGTTATGCTGTGAAAGCGAAGCATCCACTAGTTTCCTTAAAACACCACCGCTCAGCCCAATTGCTGATTAATAGAGCCCTCGCTCTAAATAACCCTCCACCCCCCATTAATCCCCATCAGGAGGCACAAATTCCACAACCGGAACATGAAATTCCTCACCAAGAAGAGGAAATTCTTCACCAAGCTGAGGACATACCTCAGCAAGATGAAGAACTTCCTCAGCAAACGGAGGATATGCCTGAACAAATCCCTTTGGAAAACCCTCAACAAGCAGAGCACATTCCTGAACAAATCCAGCAAACACCCCCGCAAGTCGCTGAGAATGCCACAAGAACAACCCCATCTCCCAAAGGAATCAATCCTTCCATTCCCATACTGGGTATTTCTACTGATGACTCCAATGACAATATCCCCATTACCCTGCTTAAACGAAAAAGGCAGCAGGAAAAGAAAACCCCATCGAAAAGAAGGAGAACCAGGGTTTCAGCTAAGGCACCTGCTACTCTGGCTACTGTCCCCATCCTAAAGAAAGCTAGCCTAAAGAGAAAAACGCCTGAATTCCCTGCTTCTCTACCAAAGAGAAGAACTCGGTCATCGGTAGTAGCTAAATCTCCTAATTCCCCCAGTTCACCGCCCATCACCATAAGGACCTGCACTCCCACCAGTCCTCAAAACTCCTCTCCCTCACCCTCGGAAGCAGAGATGCAGAGCGTTCATAGCTTCGTGACATCATACTTTAAGGCAGCTGACACACAAGAACCAGCTGCCGACACCCAAGATAATAGTGACCAAGTGGCTGCAACACAGGAAACAGCCACTACCGCAGGTGACACACAAGAACCACCTGTGGGGAATACTGATCAGAATGATGAAACACAACCTCTGCCTCCATTGGAATCTACTGCTCCGCAGGACCAGCCTACCATGCCTGCCCTACAGGAAGAAATTGAATTCCTGAAATCTCAGATTCAGGACTATCAGGAGGAAATAATAAGGGTTAAGGAAGCATATCAGAATGAATTCAGCCTGCATGTTTTAGCACGAGTAGCGTCTGCAGCAGAAAAAAGTAAGGATAATGAATATGTGTGCACCAATTGTGGTGAAATATACACTCAGGTAGGATATAAGGTAGTGGCAGAGCCAATGAAGGTAGCCTTCGATGCTGTTGATGAAATGAAAGAGCCTGCTATTACACAGACGGAAATGCCGCAATCCTCTGCTGAAATAAAGGAACCTGTTGTCACACAAGAACCAACAGGTACTCCAGAAGAAGTGTAGACAGAAAAACCTGTTGTCACACAAGAACCAACAGGCTCTTCAGAGAAGATGCAGGACCAAGATGAAGGGCTTACTGACACACAAGAACTAGTAAGTTCCCCAGAAACTGCACAAGACCAAGCTGAAGGGCTTACTGACACACAAGAACCAGTAAGTTCCCCAGAAACTGCACAAGACCAAGCTGAAGGGCTTAATGACACACAAGAACTAGTAAGTTCCCCAGAAACTGCACAAGACCAAGCTGAAGGGCTTACTGACACACAAGAACCAGTAAGTTCCCCAGAAACTGTACAGGTCCGAACAGAAGAACTTGTTGACACACAAGAACCAGTAAGTTCTCTAGAGATTGCGCAAGAACAAGCAGAAGGGCTTGCTGACACACAAGAACCAGCAAGTTCCCCAGAAGCTATGCAGGAAGAAACAAGGAGTGAGAAAGAGGAGAGTACAGATTCACCCCGGCCTACCCAAATTACTATGAAAGAAGTAGTTGCACAAGAATCAGGAAATGCAGAAGAAAACACAGACTCATCGCGGCCCACTCAAAGTGTCATGGAACGAGAGGAAGAAATAGAAGAAAATCAGGAAAAAGGTATAGACGCACCCCGGCCTACCCAAACTGTTATGGAGGAAAAAGAAATAGTTTCAGGAGGAAATGAAGAAAAATCGGACTCACCCAGCTCTATTCAAATTGCCAAGGAAGTAGAAAAAGAAGAAGAAAATCAGGAAGCAGAAAAAGAAGAAGAAAATCAGGAAGCAGAAAAAGAAGAAGAAAATCGGGAAAAAGAAGAAGAAGAAGGAAATGAGGAAAAAGGCACAGACTCACCCCGACCCACCCAAATCACCATGGAACAAAATGAATCAGTACAACAGGAAGAAGAGACACTAGCTAGAAATGAAGAAAAAGATGTTGGATCATCCCAGACTATTCCTACAGAGCAGGTTATCCTTGTGGATGCCTTTACACAGACAAAGCTTCCCTCCGTTACTGATGCATGCACAGAAACAGATAGCTTTGAAGCATTAAAGGGACAGTGGTGGAGGGAATATGAGCAGTCGCAAGGCAAGGCATTCCAACAGCAAAAAAGGATCTGGTTTAGTCACGCATACAAGAACTGGGAAGCACTTGAGCAGTGCAGAGCCCAGTATAAAGAAATCAAGGAACTTAAAGCCAGATTGACCCAGATGTTTGAATTGTTTCAAAGACTACTTGCTGCAAGGAAACCCTCTTTTAATTATGCAACATTTTTAAGGGAGAGACTCACATTTTTGCAGATAAAGGCTGTCAAAGAAGGTAGACCTCATCAGGTAGTTACGTCAGAGCAGTTTATGCAAACCTTTGCAGAGGCACCTAAAAATGATCAACATTTGTTATGCGAGCTCTATCTCCATAATGAAGTCATGTCCGATGAAAGAAATATGAATATGATACCTGTAGTTGGCGACATACAGCTGAGAGCCTTTATCTCCTTTTTAGCTAATCAACTTACATGGCAGAATGCCTTTGCTTCAGCTCAGCATAATGAACAGAATTGTCTTCTGTGGATTAGAGCTGAACCGCAGAACGCAGCCACCTTTATTGCACAACACCTGAGCATGGTAAGTGATCCTGAAATGAAGGACCATGTTAAGCAACTGCAAACAATGGTCCTGAAAGACTGTCAGCATTATGTAAAGACTAAGGCATCCTTGGCTGTCAAAGCAAACAAACTGTTTTGGGAGAACTGCCCCAAGGAGAGGCAGGAATACCACCCTTATAATCCACCTAATTTGCAGGTGGCACTCTCAAGGGTACCTCATTATGTTAATTGCATGCAGCACTGTGCTGAAAATTGGATGGGTTACAGATTTAGATTTCCACTTTTATGGCTGTCTGGTGAACAATATAAAGGACAGTTTGGATTGTCCAGCAGGGAAGAAGCAGCAACATGGAGGCAAATACAGACTGCCTGTGGATTCAGAAAGAAGTTTGATGCCACTTCCTATAACTATTGTCTCAGTAATCTACATTGTTCATCCCAGTACTCTGACTCAGACTCAGAGTAGCCATTGCATAGGGACATGCAATCTCTTCAGCTGGGGGGGATGTTAGGACTCAGAATTGACCTATTTTGACCTTATATTTTTGCCTTAATATTATCCTTTTCAGTCATAAGTTGTAAGCTTTGATTACATAATGACTTAATCACCCCAAGGTACGAAGTGACTTTCCGCATATCTATATGTTTAATTGTTCATTGCATATTCGTGAGTATCTTTATATTTATCTTGGAAAAGCTGATTAAATTGTCAAGTAATTGTCTTAAGCCTGTAGGAATTATAATTTATAGTTGCTGTGACACCAGAAACATCAACTACGCAGTTGCTGCAACACCAGAAACAGCAACTACGCAGTTGCTGCAACACCAAAAGCAGCAACTACGCAGTTGCTACAGTTAGCAACAACAACCATCTAAAGCAGGCTATTTTGAAACAGCTGGAAATAACAACCGGCTATTATCTGAAGAACGCTGACGCGGCACGATCTGCAACTATCTAAAGCGGGTAGAACACAGTTACCATTGCTTAATCAGGAATAGCATGGGGAAACGACAAAGGAATGTGAAGATCCCAAGAAGATGGTCAAAGACAGTTACCAGCTGTGTAACAGCCAGAACTTAAGAAAGAATATGTTGTTATACTGTTGTAACAATGGTCTGTAACTCTTATTTTTGATCAAATGGGTTAACTGAATGAACTGTAATGATCTATTGTAATAGATGTCTCCTCTATAAAGAGGAGACATCTACATTAGAAGGGGGTTAATGTGTAATCTGTAAGAGAGATTTTGAGAGACATCAGCAAGTCTGAACTTTATTGTACTTGAATCTTTTGGCAGATGAATAGAGAATTGTTCTGAGCACTTAATCTAGTCTTCGTGTTCTGGGGAATCTTGTGAGAGGGAATGGGCCCGCCTTCCTCACAAGATTCACCCATTTACTTTTCTGTTAAAGTGTGTAAGTGTGTGATAGTTTCTTTCCGCTAGTACTCTGTTTGGATTCTGTAGCATTACCTCTGGTATTTCCGCTTTGCTAGTACTCTGTTTCATTCATTGCTTGAAGTTGTGCAAGGATATCTCACCGGTGAATTAGAGTGCAGTGTGTGTTAGCAATCTGGTTACAGAGGCAGGTGCTGAACGTCTTCACCTGGAGGATAGGGTCTTGATCCTCTGCCAACAGAGCATCCATCATTTCGCTTTTCAGATTTGTAATCTTAATTAATTACTTTCATTTTATCAGTACAGTGATAACTTAGCGTAAGGATTACGTATACTACAACTTTTTAATGCTTTTAGGATTAAGTACAGACAGTACGCGGTAGCCTTTGCAATAAAAAGACTTTCCCAGGTTGACAATTAATGTGGTACTTGAATGTTTAATCAATAAACAATTCAACTAGCCAACGACGAATTCTATATCAGAGGCGGTTGAGTTGTTGAGTTGGTGGAATTCGAATTTGCAGCAGTGTTTTCTTGGTGTCAAAGTTGAAATGTCTTTCAACGGATTGCGATTGGAGTATGCCCTTGAGGGAAGCTCGAACTATATTGCATGGAAGGACAGATGGAGGTGGTATTAGATGATAATGGGTTGTAGGAGTTCATAGATGTGGATGTCCCAAAACCTACTGATGCTGCTCAAGTCAGGGATTGGCAAAAGAAGACAGCAAAGTGTCGAAGGATTCTGTTGGAGGGCATGAGGATCACATTGTGTCTAGCCTCCATGGAAAGGATTTTCCATATTTGATGTGGAAAACGTTGACAGAATTATTCCAAAGCAAGAGCGACCAGAGGAAGTTGCCGCTCAAGGATAAACTCAGAACATTAGGTGTGAGAATGGAGACAGTATGCCCCCGTATCTCACGAAGTTCACCCAATGCCGGGATGAGCTGGGAAGTGTGGGGGTAACTATTGAGGATGAGGATATGGTGAGTCTAGCACTCCTTGGCCTTCCTAAGAGTTGGCATAGCTACCAAGACTTGGTGAATGAAAGGGAGAAATTGCCAGGATGGGAGAGACTTTGGTCGGATCTTGTGCAAGAGGAGATTAGACGGCGCACCAGAGACAGTTCTTCATCTATGCATGATGAGGAGAATTGTGCCTTAGCGAGTAAGGTGAAGAAGGGGAAGGGGAAGGTTTCTCTTTCCAAATCTAGTTCTTCCAATGATGGGAAGAAGGTTGACAAGTCGAAGGTGAGATGCTTTCGTTGTCATGAGTTGGGCCATTATGCTACTAATTGCCCAAAGAAGAAGTCTAAGAAGGGATCCGGGGAAGGATTTGAAGGTGAGGCAGCCTCACTTGCTTCACAGTTTGAGTTGGATTTCAGACTCTTCGCATGCATGGTTTCATCCATGATGGGAAGTGGTTGGTTTCTTGACAGTGGAGCTTCTTTCCACATGACCGGTGACAAAAGTTTGTTCAGTACTTTGGAGGAGAAAGATCTCTAGATACTCATAGGGATGGGTAATGATGAGAAGTATAGTGTCTCAGGCGTAGGCACGGTTATTTTTCAGAGGAAGCATGGAGCTCGCCTTACCTTGATTGATGTCAAGTATGTACCAGGATTTAAGAGAAACTTGGTTTCAATCGCAATGCTGGAAGACAAAGGATATGATGTAGTCTTCAGTAAGGGAAAGGTTTTCCTTAAACACATCATCACTAGACAGGTGAAGCAGATTGGTTCAAGGGTCAAGAACCTGTATGCTCTTGAGGTTCAAGATGCATGCAAAGCCTCGAGCAGCGAGGCAACTGATGGAGACTTGGTGGTTGAGAGGGAGCGTATATTACCTCTCAACATGAAGAGCCAAAAGAAGTCTCAGACGATTGTGGAGGAGCCACGATTGGTGAAACAGCTTCAGGAGGTTATGGATCAGCCACAACAAGGGCAGCTGAGAGGAGATCAAGTAGAGACATCTACTCATGCAGAGACCTCCAGTAGGGGGAAACTTCGAGCTAGGTGGGTTGAGGGATCGCATACAGCCATACCTCTAGGTAGGAGGTGGGGTGATGCGGATTGATCATCCCAAGGAGGAGGGGCAGGATCCTTGAGGTACCCAACCTCTTGGATGAGACCTTGCTACGGGAGCCCCGATGTGGAGTAGCAGGAACTGATTGATTGGGTAGAGACAAATGCGGATGGAGCGACAGAGAGAGTGACAGTGCAGGGAATCCCAGGACAGCGCATAGCATGCAGACTGCAGCAATGTGAGAGGCGCAAGTGTTTTGCACAGTGTTAGGTGGCACAGAGAGGTGTGCAACGGTGCGAGATGCATGGAGATGTTGCAGTAGCGCAGATGTCAGAGAGGGAGCACTTGTCAGCAGCAGGTAGAGCTTCAGCATCAGAGTATGTTCCTAGCCCAACATAGTGGTCAGTTGGGAGTGTTTTTGTTCCAAGTGTTGTTGGAGCAAAGTGGACCGGGCAGATGTGTTGCATGCAGAACATTCCAGAGTTACAGGATCGGGTTTGAGAGGAAGCCTTTCTTGTTGAGAGGGAGTGTTGAAAAATGTGCAACAAGAAATGCCTGTTGAGAATGAAACAAGATGATGGAGCTTAGTGGAAAGGAGTCACCTTCACTAAGTGGTCCCGTAGGCAAATTATGGCGCAAAGTCTATTTTTGGATCACAGGAGGAGTGATAACAGCAGGAGTGATCATAGAAGGAGTGATCAAAGTCTATTTTTAGACTGCTAGTCAAAAATAGAAAAGTCAAATATTATTGTCTCATAATAATATTTAGACTATAAACTTTATCTTGTCCTCTTGGAGCACTTCAGTTTGAGCTACAGATGTGGCACATGCAACTGTCAGAAGGAAATACGCTTTCTTTATGAGTCAGTTGAGCTATTGCATGTAGGACATCAATTAGAACTCATGTGGTTGAGTTCTGTGGAGTTGGATGAGCAGTTAATGGAGTTGTGTTCAGTTTGACTTAGTTGAACTAGTTGTATTTAGTCTAACTAATCAATAGACTAAGTGATGAGTTGTGTGAATTAGTTATTAATTAATTCACTAATTATTAACTCATAATGCAACTAAAGAATACATCAGTTAACTTAGTGCATGTACAGTTCAGTGGAGATAGGTGTTAGAGGTTGAGATTGCTATCAGTTGTGCATGAGATTTTGCACATGCATGGATTGAGTAATGCCAATGAAGACTACGTAGTGTTGGGGCCAATACCAAGAAATATAGATTTTGCTCATGTGATTCCCAGTGTGGGTGATTCTCTTGAGGTAAAAACGAGTTTGGTTCAGCCATTCTCATTCATTCTCAGCAGGTATTGTGCAGTAGAGGCAAGCAAACAGCGGAGGAGATTTGGAGATCAGAACTGAGTTGTATTATGTGTAACAGGTGGAGATATTGCTATATACTTGTGAGGAGTATTGTACTATGTTTGTTACATGTTCTCAATCAATATAAAATACAAAGAGTTGGGGTTTTTAGCGAGATGCTTTCCCTGGGAAAATACTGTGTTGATATGTGTGATTGATGCTTCTATGTGCGCATGTTATTATTTCTGCTTCTGCAAATTGATGATCAATGTAGAGGAGGTTATGTATTATGCATGTATTCCGCAATAGTGTATAATTGGGATAATCTCTGTTGAATATGTGTTCATTATTCAAAATTTCTACACGGCCCTTACATTGTTAAATGTGTATTGACAAAAGGAGCCTGCGAGCTAGTCGATTATGATGGGATTCCACTGTCACAGTCCCGAAACAGGTTGTATATTAAACATTACTATGCTTGATTAAGTGTGGTAAACTCATTGTACATATGATTTTATTGCATTTTTGAGTGTTTTCTTTTAGATTTTTCATTTTGGTTAGGTAATCCACTTCACATTTGTTGCAGATGTTAGACTTTTTGGAACCATTTTTTGGGTATGCCGACGGAGCTAGTCGTAGTACGCAGAACCTATCTTCTGTGGCCTGGGCCATCTTCGCTCCAAGCGGCGAGTTAGTGAGTTTCAAGGGGATATGTATTGGTCAATCAATGAACAACATCCCTGAGTATAGCACGTTGATTGAAATTCTCTCTGATGCCATTTCACATGGCATACGCCGACTCATTGTCAGGCTAGATTCACAACTAATCATTCTACAAATTATTGGCGTTTATTCCGTTCGGAACCCAGCTATTCATCGCATATTCCTAAGAGTTAGGATTTTGGAAAGACATTTTGATTCCATTCAATATTAACACATTTCCAAAAACTTAAACATGTTGACTGATTCATTAGCAAACTACGTGTTAAATAGACATTTGCAACATTTGTAAAGAAAGCATTTCACATCAACATTTTCATTACTTAGCCAAAATAAAACTCCAAAAATCAAAAGTAGATAGCTGTTTATAGTTTTCACAAAATTTTTTGTGTCCAATACAAAATCGGTCATCTGGCCAAGAAACTCAAAATGAATGCAGAAAAACATCCTAGACTAGTGATGCTAGTGATAACATGTCACCACCTATGCTATCATGTGCAGGAGCCTAGTCCAAGGACTCGGTACAACAGTAGTATGGCACTGTAACCTCAAAGGTAACTCATCAGTCCTGACATCCTGAATGTCGAGAGTGAGGCCCTCGATCTGATCTTGCAGCACTGCCAGGGTCTTTGATATATCCAAATCCCGAAGGACGACCCTCCCTACAACCTTGGTGGGCTCTAGTATTGTATCAATAATGTTGCAACTCTTGGCACTCCCTTCTTTACTTTTATCAACTCGGTAGTTCGTAACAAACTTGGAAGCGACGATGCTATATGCACAAGTACTAGCTCTTGCTGCAGGCTGTCACTTGTTTAGCTGGCACAAGTCTGCTAGGAGAGTAAGCAAACTTCTATGAGCTCTTAGAAGAAGCTTTTAACTGTGATGGAAGAAAACTAACTCAACCAGAGGCTATTCTACTTGCAAAAAGAAGTTGAGAGCTAGATAGGAACGCAAACCCTAGCAAACCCTAGTTGTACCGACTAACCCTACTGGTGCAAGTAAAAGGATGAAAGCTACAAAAATGGATGCCATTGACTTCTAAAAAGGTAAAATGCATGTGACTAAGCTACTTCTGAAGAGAAATATGAAGAAAACATCTTTTTTCATTTTTGAGTAATCTGTCATAATTATTTTGCATGTGCTTTAACTGTTTTTTACTGTGCAGAGGTTGACTGGAAAAAGTAAATGGAGTAGGTGCTTGCAGGAGGTTGGGAAGGTTAGAAGAGGGCCTAAGGGGTCCTAGGCATCCTTCCAAAGAGTCTCACAGTGCTCAGATCTCAAGAAACCACTTTCGTGAGCTTCTACAGGAAGTCTGCAGGGGTTCTATAGGATGTTCTATGGCTTCTACAGGATGTTTCTACAAGATGTTCTGAAAGGGAGTTTTGAAGGGCTGAAGGTGGAAAAGAGGTGAAGAAGTGGGTATGGAGGTGAGATAAGGGTGTGAGGAGGTCTAGGACTTTGCGAACGAAGCGGGTGAGTGATAAGGATGCTGGATTTGTTCAAGGAGGGTTAGAGGAATGTTGCACAAAAATATGGAAATTAGGTCAAAGTGAGGGAACGTGGCAAGCGCGAGGCAAGAATCAGAGTTGGAGGGAGGAGTAGGTGGTATTGATGGAGTAGGGGTAGGCAAAGAGGTAACATAGGTGCTCTGCAAGTTATTTTCCAAACTATTCAATCAAAGACTCGGAAAAACCAAAGACCTAGCTACTTTAACCTAATTTGACGTGAATATCAACAAAGGAAATGAACAGAAGTTTATTACAATGAAATCATGTGAAATAGCTGTGTAAAATAAGTAATCATGAACCTGAACATGTAACCACAACTGCTATCAACTTCTGCAAATGAGAATTTAACAGTAACAATTGCATGATGAAGCAAAGACAGTGTTTTTGGGGGCAGCAAGGACACCTTGGTCTCAACTCATGGTCCCACAAAGGGAGAGGTGAGATCAGGGGTCCTTGATGGCCTTTTTCTGAAGATATTCTCTGTTATTAACCTATCAAATCAATCTGAATGTGAAAAGCCTTTCTAATCATCAACAATGACCTAGGTAACCAAGCAAGACTGTAATCTACTTAATAGAAATTATTTTGCAAAAACATTAAAAACATATAACACTACACGAAGGAGCCTTGGCACTTGGGTTGGGCCCAACCCCAAGAGCTACAGGCTCCTAAGAAAAAGCTCAGAACTGATGCCAAATGAAACTGCTTTCCATTATTCAAAAATAACCATGTCACAAAGAAAGTTGTACAGCAGAAGCTACAAAATGAGCCGAGAAACTAGCAGCACTATAGTGCAGAATATAATTGTTTAAAAAGTAACCTACGAAGGCTGGAAGCCTTCCTATTTATGCACTACGAGGCTCTCCAACATCCCTCCTTAACTCGAGGGGCTCGGCTGCTCAAATTGCCAGTGATTAGTCACTTTACAAAAAACTGCTTGACTGCCCTTGGGAATCCTTTTCGGTGGCCTGCTGAACTCCGAGCTGAGGGTGGAGAATTTGAGGAAGGGGGAATTTAGTGCAGGAGACACCCTTCCTATGAATCCTCACCCTTGTTCCTTCATGCTTGGCTGTCATCTGGCTCTTAAATGCTTGGCCTTGGTCCAAAATTTGTCCAAAAATATGCAATAACCACGTGTTAGCCTTCTTGGTCAAGTGACTATCCTCATTCGTTCAAATAACATAAATATACTCAAAAAACATGCATAAACTATGAAAAATGGTGGATTGATGAAGAACAATAGGCAAAATGAGCCCAATAAGATACCCATTTGGGGCTCGTCATTAACCCCCTGCTAATTGGGTTGTTCATCCTCTGAGAAACTAATCTAGATCATCATCCTTGATAGCTTTGACTGCCTCCCTCATGTCCCAGGCCTCCGAGGTGATGTCTTCTTCCCGGTCATGAAATCCTGCTTTTATTTCCACTTCCTCCCATTGCCTATTTTCCTCTTCTTCCTTAACTCCTTCTAGCAATCCCAAAAGCAAGGGAGGACTGAACTTCAAGCCGATCCAATTGGCCTGCAGATTTTTCGTTGGCTGTTTATAGAGGGGTACCCTTACCAAGGCCTCCCTCATCCCGGTTGGAGAGTTTCATTCTCTTATCTTCAAACTGTGGGGCAGTGTGTTCCACCTCCTTGTGAAAGCATGAAGGCAGTTATCCGCCAACAGTCTCTCCATGTCCTAAAAGTGGGCAATAGCTTGAGCTTGTCGTTCAATGTACTCTGGTAACTCCTGAGGGTTGTTGGCCAAGTACTGGTGGGCACTTATCAATGCTGAGGGATCCTCCGGCTCTACTCTGATCATTAGTGGTTCACTGAGTTCCCTGTTCATAATGTCTCAGACCTTTGCTGCCATTTTTTCCTCGTGATTCAACCAAGAGGCCATGACCATAAGTTGCACATCTCCTACCACAGTGTTGGGGTCCCACGAATTCATATTTGGAAGGGCTAAGTTGTGCAAATAAAACTCTGATAATTTAGCCTTGTCCTCTGATGAGCTATTATCACATAAAGCCATAAATTGATGATAGTTTTGAAATGGAGTAGTGCCCCTTTGGGCCAAGGTGTTGATCTGGAACTGCAACCATTGATCTTTAAGGTACAAAGTGTATGGCTTGGCAGGCTGCCTACACTGTATGGCCTCTATTGCGCAGCTGGCCATGCAGGCCAGTTGGGCTTCCTTCTCATGTACCTGTTGCCTTAGAGACTGTATCTCTTTTGCTGCCTGCAACTCCTTTTCCTATAGTTGTTTTGTTAGTGCCTCGATCTAAACCTACAACCCATCCTTTCTTTGTTGTTCATCCAAGGTTTCTTTATCTGTTGGAGGCTTTTCCCATTGTTGTTGTTCTCCTAGAATGGAGGGCTTGTCTTCCTTATGGATTCCCTGTAGTTGTAGCTCGTTCTCTTCCTATATTTTGGCCCTCTGAATGCTTTCCACATGCTTCACCATGGCCACTTCTTTCCTTGACTCCCTGAGTTGTTCTTCTAGGGGGGCTATGTCTGCCACACCTTTGGACTTGGCGATCCTCATCCAAGTATGAGTTCTAATCCTTTCTTCCTCCAGTGCAAAAAATAGTGGCACTACAAATTTCTGGGGAATTATTTTCCCAGCGTCTAACAAGTTATAGTATGTGCCCAAACTAGGCTGAGGGCTTGGTTCCAATATTTCCTCTGTCCTTTCTTCTTCCTGTGGTTGTTTGGCCGCCTTTTCCTCCAACTTCTTGGTCTCTTTTAGCTTAGCTCGAGTTTCCTGTAGAGCTTTCTTAGCTTCCTGTAGAATTGTCTTTGTGTCCATTATTTCCAGTCTTTCTCTCCAGGTGGAAGTTTTTGGGCTTCCTCGCTCATAGGTGATGGAAATCTTTGAAGGAGACCCTTCCTTTGGTTTAGGGGTTGTGTCCTCAATGATAATTGGATCCTTTGACTGCGGCTGGGGTCTGCCTACTTTGATCCATGTGCTCCTTCTTGCTCTAAAGTACATGGAGGCTTGCCTCTTTCCCTTCCCTTTTTGTTTTGGAGGTGTTTTTAAGGCGGCTAGCACAGTTGCTGCCTCTCTTGCAAATATTTTCGGTGATTTCCCTCTTTGCTGTTCTATTTCCATGCTTCCTATAGAAGCCTCTGTGTCAACTGTTTCTGCCTGTATTGAGGCCATTTCAGGATCTATCTTTTCCTTTTGTTTTGGTGTGACTATTGTGGTTGTGCCAGCCTTTACTTGGGATGTTTCTGCCTTCTCTTCTCTCCTCTGCAGTCTCTTTTCCCTTGGTGTTTGTGTTGTTCTTCCTTGCTCTGTTTTATGCTCAGCAATTTGACCCTTTCCCTCTTTCTCTTTTTGTCCTTCTTGTGCTTGTTTGTCCTGTGTTTCTTTACCACTGGTTTTCTCTCCTGCTTCAGTGTGTTCCCCTTATTCACTACTGGATGAGGTGAGCTCCTCGGCCAGAATTCTAATATCATCATCTTTGGTCATGTTTTAGAAAATTTCCCAAGAGAGGAGGACATTGTAGGTGTGGAGGGCATCTTCCACTAAAATTTTGATGAGCCCATGATGGGCTAACTGATCCAGTGTCCCTTCTTTCAATTTTGTGCCACATTCACTTAATGACTGCAGAAGAAAATAGGGGATGCTCAACTTTTCTTCCGGAGGTAAATCCATTCCATGTCTTAGTTCATTCAGCAACCTAAAATGATAGCCGTAGACAATGATGAACCTCCCTTCATAGGTAATGTAGTTCATGATTTGAAAACTTACCTCGCTCCAAAGAGGAGGTAAGCTGGTTCTCCGAACCTCTTTTTTGTCTTCTACAAGATGTTCCTCAGGCAGGAAGAATGCTTTCTTGGCTACCTGGCCCAATGACCTTTCTTCTTTGCTCCAAGGGAGCTCTAATGGGAGACCAGTAACACGACTGATGAGCTCAGGGGTAACTTCTAAGGTCAAACCCCTAAAATTCACTGTGGCCTGTGTCTTTGATTCAGGTTTTAGGGACATTAAGAATTCCTTCGTTATTTCATCGTCATGACCCTGAATTTTGTCACAAAAGGTCATCCAATTGGCACGGGTGAAGAGGTCTACCACCTATGGATGCTCACGCAGCTTGCATGGATCCGAAGGTTCTTTCTTGATAAACCCTCCTGGCATGGTGAGAGTGCTCCCGTTTTTATGCTTTGGTCAGAAAAGGAAATGCTGTTTATGGTTTCCCCCTGGACTCAAGGAAGAATTCTTTGGCTATTTAATATCAATGAGCAACAATTCCCTAGTTTCAAACCTACTATGACTCAACTCTCAGCTATATGGTTATGAAAGGAAGAGTTTTGCTTCTACAGACAGAGGACAGAGACCAAGTTTTCTTCTCAGGGCACATTCAGATATGCAATTTTTTAAAAATTTTCATCCACAGGCTGGCTCTCACAGTTGCATATGCCTTCCTTATAAGAGAATTTAGCAACAGGAAATGTGGAGAAGAATTTCGATGCAGAAAAACTGAGGAATATCATTCAACACACAGGAAAACTGTTATTTTCAACTCACAAGCAGATTTTTCTCGGTCTCCCCAATTTGAAATAGTTCAATTCACCACCTTTTCGAAACATACCATGCATGGAAGGGTGTTTTCGAGCCTACCTCTCTCGGAACTCCAAATTCGACGAAGAAAATTCCAGGCTTCTCTGCTTCGGAAAGCTATGCCTGACTTCCTGTAGAGCTGCTTCCTATAGAACTCTTACCAGCTTCTGTAGGATGTCACTACGCCTCTGAACAAGCCTGGTACGCGGGAGATTTTTTTTGAACAGGCTGAAAAACTCGGTGGAGGACGATGGGTTAACAGATTTCAGAAGCAGAGGACGGGTACTTTGGCCGAGGACGTTGCAAGTGCAAATGAACAGTGGGTGGTGAGAGTCTTCAGCCGAGTATCTTTTAACTGCGGCGCAATTCATGGCGAGGGGATGAGGTGGCCAGACTGAACCGTTGATCCAACATCACGACCATCATTTTTCTACGTGTCTCTGACCACCATCACCTCCCCTCTGCCATTAACCGCCGCCACCACTACCAGTCCTGCTGATTTTCCCCGACTGGACACTCCACACATGTCGGTTGCACATCTCGGCGGCAAATTTGAATGTAACTGAGCTTGTTCAGATCCCACGAAGCTATGTAACTGGCTGAGGGTGGCAAGTTTGACTGGCTACCAATCTTGTTCAATCCAAACCATTTTCACAGTCATGCAGTTTTCTAAATATAGTTTATGCAATTGACGAATGAGGTTAGACACTTACCTGCGTGGCCGTGGACGTGTTATGAAGACTTCGGGTCTTGGAACCACTGCTTCGCTTGCTGCTACCTCATGCACGGGTGTTAGAACCCATTCCTTAATTTTTTGATGCTGTATGCACGGGTTTTGGAACCCGATCCTTCAGTTATCAATGCTGCATGCATAGGTTCTGCTGGGTTTTGGCTACCAAGGATGTTTTCACGTCTAAGAGGAGTCTTTTGCATGTTCCCTTTGTTGATCTCGGCTGTCCTTGCCTCTAGAGTATGTCTTCCAGAGGGATCAGCTGCTACAGGATTCCTGTAGGATGTCCTGTAGCTACTTCTCCTCCTGGGATGCAGGCTAAACGAGCAGGGCTATATTGCAGACGATGGATCTAGATGGATTTTGGACAGGCAGGGTGAGTGAGACTTTGTTACTTGACTTGTCACTAAAAATTCTTGCTACCAATCTGAGGAAAACAGGGTTTCTTGTATGACTGTGCAAGAACACATAACCAGGTGGGTGACGGAGCTGTAAAGAGATGGAATAGGATGCCATATGGTGATGGGTGGAAATAGGGGTGGCTGCAGGCCTAACAAACAGATTCCAACCTTCAGATTCCCCTCCAAGATCGATTTTTGCTTGCCCGAAGGTTCTACAGGATGTTTCCTGTAGAAGACATAAACTGCCTGTAGAATAGGCAGAACATCCTATAGAAGGTGAAATCTGCCCCCGAATGTGATCAAATCCTAGGAGAGGCGAGTGGTCATGGAGGAAGTGTCTGTGAGGGTGTCCTGTAGCCTGGTGTGGACCCTGTCCTTGTTTTTCGTGACCTTCCTAACCTGCAATCATTCCACAGAGATTAGGCCTGTTTTTTTTTTTTTTGAGAGACAACTGGGGTGCCTCCATGAGGTTTTCACCCTCACTGTCTGCCTCGGGCGCTTCTAAGAATTTTTCACTCAGGGATATTTTTATTTTATTTCTCTGTTTTTTTTTTTTATGCTCAAGGTGTGGGTGGAGTAGAGACAGGGCCTTGCTCCATTACCAGCACTGATTTGTCCAAAGTTTCAATGAACTCCTGCCTCGAAAGTGGTTTCCTGTAGATTTTCAATCGATGCCCATTGACGAGCATAGGGATGGCTTCTTCATCAATGGTCCTAATAAGGACTAAACCATTGTCGTTGCATTTCTCCACTGTATATGGTCCTAACCACCTTGTCCTCAGTTTCCCTTTGAAATCCTTGTATCTTGAGTCATACAACAGCGCCCAATCTCTTGGCTGGAATTGCTTTTCATTAAGGTTCCAATCATGCCATATTTTCCTCTGGAGTTGAACTAATTATAAGTGGAGGAGGGCCTGCATTCTTTGTTCATCTAATCCATTCAGCTGCAGTAATCTTTCCCGTTGTGCATGGCTGAGATCTAGGTCCAGCTGAGCTGCCATCCTCAATGTGTTGTACTCGAATTCTATGGACAACAGAGCCTTCTTCCCATAGACCAGCTCATAAGGTGTGAAACCTGTTGTAGTTTTCCAAGTGGTGTTGTAGGCCCAGGTGGCCTCAACCAAGCGATCTGCCCAATCCTTCCTGCTGCTGCTCACCACTTTAGTAAAAATCTCTTCCAACGATCTATTAGTAACTTCCACCTGCCCATTAGCTTGCAGATGATAAGGGGTGGAAGTTATGTGTTTGATCTTGTGATGAGAGAGCAGGTCTTCAATCAGGTTAGAGGTGAACTGACTTCCTTGATTGGTGACCAGCTCTCTTGGGTAGCCAAATTTGTAGAAGATATTTTCCCTTAAGAACTCAGCCACTTTTCCTTCTGTTGCTTCCTTGATTGCCTTGGTTTCTACCCACTTTGTCAGGTAGTCTATGCACACAATGATGTAAGACCTTTGCCTTGAAGGAGGGTTGATAGGACCCACAAAATCCATGCCCCACTTCTCAAATGGCTCGAAGGTCACTTGAATTTGGAGGGGCATTTCATCCCTTGGAGTCGGTTTCCCCATCCTTTGACATCGGTCACATTGGCTGATGTATCTTCTGACATCTTGATGAAGAGTAGGCCAATAGTAGCCTGCCTGTAGAATTTTGAAGGCATTGCTGTTTGCTGCAAAGTGACCTCCACAGGGCCCATCGTGACAGGTCAGGAGGATGTCAAAAACTTCCTCCTCCCTAACACAACGCCTCAAGATCTGATCTGGGCCAAGTTTAAACAGGTTGCCCCCGATCCAAGCGAATGGGGCACTTTTCCTCACAATTTTGCTCTTCTCTCTTGAGGATAGGTGTGGAGGGAACTGTGCTGAGACCAAGTAATTTTCTATGTCATCAAACCATGGAGAGAGTACTGAAATAGCAAACAGGTGTTCGTCTGACATATGGTCATCCACTGTCCCTTCTTCACCTACAGGCAAATCCAATCTAGACAGAAAGTCAGCAACATTTTCCTTTCTTGGCTTGTCCACAATGGTCAAATCAAATTGCTGCAACAAGAGTAACCATCTAATGATACGAGCATTTACATCAGGCTTATTCATTAAATATCTAATCGCGGCATGATCAGTGTGTACGAATGTTTGATAACCAGTGATGTAGTGTCTGAACTTGTTTAGGGAATGGACTACAGCCATAAACTCTTTTTCGGTTACAGTATAGTTCATCTCTGCCTTGGATAGGTTTTTGCTGGCAAAGTATATGGCATATGGTAGTTTCTCCTCAACTTGTCCTAAGGCTGCCCCTATGGCTCTGTTCGAGGCATCGGTATGGATGTGGAAAGGTAGGGCCCAATTTGGACCTCCCAAGATCGGGGCTGACACCAGCTTCTTTCAAATCATCCAGAGCCCCTTGACACTCGTTAGTCCATTTAAACTCAACATCTTTCCCTAAGAGGCCAAACAATGGCGCGGCTAGCTTACTAAAATCTTTAATGAATCTTCTATAATATCCTGCTAAGCCTAGAAAACTCCGAACATCTCTCACCTTTTGAGGAGGTGGAACCTTTTGGATGAAAGAAATTTTGTTAGGATCCACCTGTAATCCTTGTTGAGAAATGGTATGACCTAACACGGTCCCTTCAGTCATCAGGAATTCACATTTTTTAGGACTGAGGGACAGGTTCATCTCAATACACTTGGTTAAAACTTTTCCTAGGTTAGACAATGCTTCTTGGAAGTTAGACCCATAAGGAGTAAAGTCATCCATATAGATTTCCACCGAATCGTGAACCAGCTCAACAAATATGCTCAATACTGCTCTCTGGAAAGTGGTAGGAGCGTTGCATAGCCTAAAGGGAAGGACCCGGTAGGCAAATGTTCCCCAAGGACAAGTGAAGGTGGTCTTATCTTAGTCTTCTGGGCTGATTTGGATTTGATTATACCCGCTGAACCCATCTAGGAAAGAAAAGAACTTCTTCCCTGCCAGCCCATATAGCACTTGATCTATGAATGGCAAAGGGAAATAGTCCTTCTTGGTGGCTTTGTTAGATTCTCGATAGTCTGCACAGATTCTCCACTTCCCATTTTTCTTGGGTACAAGCACCAGAGGAGAAACCCATTCGCTGTCCGAGATGGGGTAGATGAATCCTGCATCCAACAATTTTTGCAATTCTTCTTTAACGATGTCCTTAAGGGATGGATTCATTCTCCTCTGAGGTTGCCTGACTGGTTTAGAATCCTCTTTAATGTAAATGTGATGGGTACAGACCGAAGGGTGGACCCCTTTCATCTCCTTATAGCTCCAGGAAAAAGCCTCCAAATGGTGGCTCAATAGGCTACAGAGTTCCTTCTCCTCAGAGGAAGATAGGGATGAGCTGATCTTTAAGGTTTTTTCAGGGCCGAATTCCACATTTTTAACTCTGGGTGAGGTCGGATCGACCACACAGAGGTCCACTAAAGTGCTGGCTTGGGTACCTTCCACTAACTCCTCTAATGATAGTGCACTGGGAGGTGGATTTTGAATCAAATTCTTGATCAAGTCATCCTCGGTCAGAGGACCTACCCTGGTGGCTTCTACTGTGCACAATGGTGTAGAGTAGACTTCACCCTCATCTTCCTCCTCCAACCAAAGTAGTAAGTCACATTCTAATAGAGGTTGGGTAGGAAGTTATAGGACTAGCTGTTTGGACATAGGCCCATTCTTGATGGTCATGCTTCCAGCTCGGCAACTAATGTAAGCATCCGCAGTAGCTAACCAAGGCCTTCCCAAAATGAGGGGGTATCCAGTGAGTTTTGCCTTTGGTTGAAGGACCAAGAAATCCGCAGGGTACTCCCAAGAATCAATAGAGACCAGGACATCCTCCACAATCCCTTCGGGAGTCACGATGGAGCGGTCTGCCAACTGCAGTACTGTCGAGGTCTTTCTTAAGGAACTCTGAAGGTTAAGTTTAAGCATAGTGTCCCTGGTCATCACATTAATGGCAGCCCCTAGATCAATCAAGGTGTGGGGAATTATGGTGCCATTGATGTGGACATCAACTACAGGACTCCCAGGGTCCAAATATTTTGGACAGATTACTTGTCCCAACATCAGATCGGACAGTTGTCCTATGACATTGATAGTCGGGGCATCTCTCTTGTGCCTACCTGGGTGCCTGAAACACTTCTCCTTGACCAATTTGTTGTATATTGGTACATCTTTTATGGCCTGGAGAAGTGGAATTTTCACACACAATTGTTTAAGTTCTCCTAGAAGTTCAGTCTCCTCTAGGGTTGGTTGTGTGGCTACTGTTAGTCTCTCAGGAAAGGGTGGAATGGCTTTGGGTTCACTTTCCTGTTTCTCTTCCTCTTCCTCCGGGGGAGGAGGCTGGTGATCTAGAAGGACCTTTCCAAATCATAGGTTGATCTCCTGAATCTCCATAGCATTAGTAGGGCATGTTGTCTCTCCAGTGTATACCTGTTGGGCCTGTCTATTGTTGGGGTTCGGGTTCGGTTGAGCAGGCATCTGGGGTTGTCTTGGAGGAGCAGGAGGTAAAGGTTGTGGTTGAGTAGGAGGTGGAGGAAAAATAGCGGGAGGAGAGTTGTATTGGGGCCTCCACCCCGGTTGAGGTGCATTCCACTAAGGGTGTGGCTGGACATGAGAGTGAAACGAATGAGCAGCAGGTTGAGTATGGTATTGAGATGGATAAGACCAAGGAGGAGGTGTGGACCAGGAAGGATGAGTAGGGGGCCCCCAAGAAGGCATGTGAGCGGATTGGTTGGGGTTGTAATAAGTTTGGGATGTTCCTTGCATCCCCTATTGGAAAGGTCTGGACCCATGCGGCCTCCTTTGGTTGAGGAAGTAGATTGGCTCAGTGGCCCCTTCAGCCCCTTGGTACATGGCTTTAAGTCCAGGTAAGGTTGGGCATTGGTTCGTGGGGTGGTCTTCCTCACAAACGAAGCATACCTCCACTGAGTGCAATGGACATTCGTTCTTAGGATGCTTCCTGGTACATCTGGGACAAAAAATGGCCAAGGCCCTCTCAGCTTCCTCTTTCTTCTGTTGGATTCAAAAAGTATCTAGTTGCATGGCAATGGTTTGTCTCATCTCACTTTTGAGGTCTTCCATCTAATTAGAAAACTCATGCTTAGATAAGGTGGTACTAGCTGAGAGTGATTTCCCCCTACCTCGTTTCCGGGCTGCCCTAGAGTGGTTTCTAAACACAGTCTTTATGTCCTCATAAGGTAGTTGGTAGATGTCTCCTCCAGCTAGTAGATGGAGGGTATCTAGAAGGTCTTCGGGGACTCCTCAGAGCAGAACCATCTTCAAATATTTAGGGTCAAGCATGCACCTGTCCCGTTTATAGCTAAGTTGAAGCCTTTCCTCGTAGTCTATTAAAGACTCATCATTTCCCATGGTCATCCGAAATATCTCTCCCTTTGTTTCCTTTGACCTACAATAGTCCCGATATTTGTTGTTAAAGGCTTGCTGCATCTAAGCCCAAGTTGTGATATTGTTTCCAGGTAGCCCCATGAACCAACGTAGTGCTGCATCCTTGAGGGTAGAGGGAAAGAGTTTCAAATTTTGCTCGTCTTCTGCATAGTTATAAGTTCGACAAAGGACAGCAAACTCAAACAGAAAGGTATCAGGGTCTTCAATGGTCAATCCATGGAAATGAGGTAAGGCTGAGGGACTTATGTTTTTCATCTTCATGTCCCTGTTGGTCTCTCAGATGGGAAAGGCACCTTCTATTCTCTCTTCATCTTCTCTACCATTTCTGTTTTCAGCCATGGTCTCAAAAGGAATGTTTTCTTGCTCTTCCTCTATTATAGGATCTTCGTATATCTCAGGAGGTTCACCTATAGGTTCTTCTGGATCACTGCCACCAAAGAAGAGAGAAGGGTGACTCAGTGATGTGGTGGGGGTGTTGGGTAGGAATTTTCTGGTATTGTCTCTGTTCCTACGAGGCATGAAAATGGAATATTTTTGTTTGCTTTTGTGTTTTTTTTCTGCTTATACCTACAAAACTGAAAGAGAGTGAAGTGCAACTAGCTAAAATCTATCTTGCTAAAATGAAAATGCGGAATTGAAATGAAATCAGGAAAGGACTAATCTATTTTTCTGAAATGAAATTGCAGGAATGAAATGCTAGGCTACGCTTGCAGAATTGAAATTGCGGAATTGAAATGCTAGTCTAAGCTTGCAGAATTGAAATGCTAATCTACGCTTGCAGAATTGAAATGCTAATCTACGCTTGCAGAATTGAAATGCTAATCTATGAAAGCAGGAAATGTCTAATCTACTTTTGCAAGAATAAAATTGCAGAATGGAAATGAAATAAACTACTTAGCAGAAGGCTGTACTGGAAAATAGAAGAAAAGTAGCAATCACAAATACTCTGACGCTTCCCCAGCAACGGCGCTAAAAAGAGTGGTGGGCTCCAATATTGCAGCAATAATTCTGCAACTCCTAGGACTCCCTTCTTTACTTTTATCAACCTGGTAGTTCGTAACAAACTTGGAAGCGACGGTGCTATATGCACAAGTACTAGCTCTTGCCGCAGGCTGTCACTTGTTCAGCTGGCACAAGTCCGCTAGGAGCTTAAGCCAACTTCTATGAGCTCTTAGAAGAATCTTTTAACTGTGATGGACGAAAACCAACTCAACCAGAGGCTATTCTACTTGCAGAAAGAAGTTGAGAGCTAGACAGGAACGCAAACCCTAGCAAACCCTAGTTGTACCAACTAACCCTAGTGCAAGTAAAAGGATGAAAGCTACAAAAATGGATGCCATTGACTTCTAAAAAGGTAAAATGCATGTGACTAAGGTACTTCTAAAGAGAAATATGAAGAAAACATCTTTTTGCATTTTTGAGTAATTTGTCAGAATTATTTTGCATGTGCTTTAACTGTTTTTGACTATGCAGAGGTTGACTGGAAAAAGGAAATGGAGTAGGCACTTACAGGAGGTTGGGAAGGTTAGAAGAGGGCCTAAGGGGTCCTATTAATCCTTCCAGAGTGTTTCACACTGCCCGGATCTCAAGAAACCGCTTTCATGAGCTTCTATAGGAAGTCTACAGGGGTTCTACAGGATGTTCTGTGGCTTCTACAAGATGTTTCTACAGGATGTTCCGAAAGGGAGTTTTGAAGGGTTGAAGGTAGAAAAGAGGTGAAGAAGTGGGTATGGAGGTGAGATAAGGGTGTGAGGAGGTCTAGGACTTGGCGAACGAAGCGGTTGAGTGATAAGGATGGCTAGATTTGTTCAAGGAGGGTTAGAGCAATGTTGCACAAAAATATGGAAATTAGGTCAAAGTGAGGGAACGTGGCAAGTGCGAGGCAAGAATCAGAGTTGGATGGCAGAGCAGGCGGTATTGATGGAGTAGGGGTAGGCAAAGAGGTATCACAGGTGCTCTACAAGTTATTTTCCAAACTATTCAATCAAAGACTTGGAAAAACCAAAGACCTAGCTACTTTAACCTAATCTGACCTGAATATCAACAAACGAAATGAACATAAGTTTATTGCAATGAAATCATGTGAAATAGCTATGCAAACTAAGCAATCATGAACCTGAAAATGTAACCACAACTAGTATCAACTTCTACAAATGAGAATAAAACATTAACAATTGCACGATGAAGCAAAGACAATGTTTTTGGGGGGAGCAAGGACACCTTGGTCTCAGCTCATGGTCCCACAGAGGGAGAGGTGATATTAGGGGTGCTTGATGGAATTTTTCTGAAGATCTTCTTTGTTATTAACCTATAAAATCAATCTGAATGTGAAAAGCCTTTCTAATCATCAACAATGACCTAGGTAACCAAGCAAGACTGTAATCTACTTAACATAAATTATTTTGCTAAAACATTAAAAACATATAACAGTACATGAAGGAGGCCTTGGCACTTGGGTTGGGCCCAACCCCAAGAGCTACAGGCTCCTAATAAAAAGCTCAGAACTAATGCCAAATGAAATATCTTTCCATTATTAAAAAATAACCATGTCATAAAGAAAGTTGTACAGCAGAAGCTACAAAATGAGCTGAGAAACTAAAAGCACTATAGTGCAGAATACGACTTTTCAAAAAGTAACTTACGAAGGCTAGAAGCCTTCCTATTTATGCAATACGAGGGTTCAAACAACCCTCCTTAACTCGAGGGGCTCGGCTGCTCAAACTGCCAGTGATTAGTCACTTTACACAAAACTGCTCAGCCGCCCTTGGGAATCCTTTTCGGTGGCCCGCTGAACTCCGAGCTAAGGGTGGAGAATTTGAGGAAGGGGCCATTTAGTGCAGGAGACACCCTTCCTACAAATCCTCACCCTTTTTCCTTCATGCTTGGCTATCATCTGGCTCATAAATGCTTGGCCTTGGTCCAAAATTTGTCCAAAAATCTGTAATAACCGTGTTAGCCTTCTTGGTCAAGTGACTATCCTAATTCTTTCAACTAACATAAATATACTCAAAAAACATGCATAAACTATGAAAAATGGTGGATTGATGAAGAATAATAGGCAAAATGAGCCCAATAAGTTACCCATTTTTGGGGCTCATCAAACCTCTCCTGTTGGAGCGTCATCTACTTCCCGTGGGCATACCACTAGTCGCACTAGTCCAATATCTACACACACATATGAATTTTTTTAGTCTTGGTAACATTAAAAACACAAAAACATGATAAAACTGAAAAAACAAAGATGTGGTTGAATCATTTTACCTATAGCACTCCACTGCTCACCAACTGGTAATGTCAAATCCGGATCACCTTGGAAATCCATCCCAACATATGGATACTTTGCAAACACCATCTCTTGGCAGTTCAACCACTCGAAAAATGCATCTGAGAAGGAGATCTGTGACTAGTCGGTATGTCTAGCCATAAGGTCCACCCATCTCTGCATCCGTGGTTCCCTCAGTGCTGGCAACCCCAGTGAAATGTTTTGAGGTTGCATCAGTGGAATTCTTTCCAAAGCAAAAGCAGTCAATATGGATCCATAACCAAAGTTCTTAGTTCTCCCATTCTTTACTTTGGACAATTTTTCTTTTATGATAGGAAGTATCGCATCACACCAATTGAACACCTTCGGTTCCAGGCATTCTAAGGTATACTGCATGTAGGATCTATTTGCTAAATGTAAGGTTGCGCTGCTAGCCAATCTAGCAAAGGTAAATAGAATGGTCATCAAAGGTTGATCAGTAACATCCTAGATATTAATCTTACCATCTCTACTGGGTTGAGATCCATCCTTGTATAACTGGCAAATGTAATATTTCACAGATTCGCCCCCATGAGCAAATCCTGATAGTGAAAGAGGGGCACCACACCTCAACAAACCTGTCAGAAAATAAATATCCTTGACTTTGAAAGGAATAGATTTACCTTTGATCTGGAATACCTGGTCAATAGGATCCCAAGCATTGAGAAGGTACTGCAACAAACTGATCTATTGTCTCATGCTGGATATGTGGAAGAACTTCAATAAACTACAGTTTCTTAATGCATCCACTATGCCCTAGTCATGTAAAGCAATCATATCCTCCTCTTCATGTTCTCATTCATCCCATGTGACAACCATCTTGATCCAACAAATATCTGAAATGCAAACAATAGATGAGTTAGGATCCAATTTTTAGCAAAAACAGGTAAAAATTTGATGAAAAAATATTGTATAAAGTTGCATTTCTGCGCCCATCACACCCTGCCTTTGATCAAGGTGAGATGCATACTAACTGGCCTATTGGCAACTCAGTATGCATCGTACCTTTCGATACTAGCTAGGTGCGATGATTGAGGAACGAAATCTTTAAACCCCAGGGGCCCAGAAAAGTGAAAAAACTTACTTAGAATCGAGAAAAGATGAAATGAAAATGAAAAGCTTAAGGATAGATCCTACCTAGTCCTGACGGCGCAGAGAATGGTCCACAGGATATCCCGAAATCGACTGGTGAAATTTGAGGGGGAAAATCGCTTCAGAGCTCCAAATCCAAAATTTGAAATGAAATGATGAAAATGAAATGTTGAAACTACTTTTTATGTTTACTATTCATGTACTTCAAAGTGAAATGTTAGTTTTAGTTCATTTTATGTCCATATATATGTATTTCTAATCAATTTGATGGAGTTTTGAGCAGGTTGAATGACTAATGAAAGAATCTTATATGCTAAACCATGAATTGAACATCTTTGACCACCAAGCAACTTTTTTTCTTCTTTTCGAGCTTTGATTCAAAAATGAAAAGAAAACTATAGAGTCCTCTTTAAACCCTTTTCAGACTCATTAAACATGAAAATATCGTCAAGCGCTTGTCTTTTCCAGCTCGTTAAAGTATTGGAAATTTCATCCCTCTTGTATTATTTTATCCTTTTTCGGACCTGAGGGATTACTTTACAAAAAAGAACTTATGGAGTTTTCTTTTCGTCCCTTTTCAAACTCTCTAAACATGAAAAATACCAAGTTATCCTTGTCGTTAAACTCGTTAAAACAATAGTGACAAACTTGTCCATCTAGATGAGACCGAGTTTCACTGTCGCTAGACTCGTTAAAACATTAAATAGTGACAAGTTTGCCCGAAGGGTGAATTATAGAACAAGCATATGTTATCCTCCTCAAGCTTGACAAAAATAAAGAGGTACTGGTCAGCAATGACTAGGGAAAAAGGGAAAAAACTTGAAGAATTTATGGTAGCAAGTCGCTCTTGAACATGACACTTTCACTTCATCTCCATTATTGAGTTGGGTTGGGTTATTTCGTTCACTGGTCATCACACCATTGGTCTTTAATACCATCCATCTTTTGGGGTTAACGCTACCAATTCATCTCAGTGTCGCCGACATGTTCAAGAGAAGTCATTTAGTTGAGAAATCACCATCTAGTTAATGTCTCATACACTGCAATACCTCCAACCTTCATTTTTTCATGACCGCCATTCCTGAACCTTGTGTCGTTAGTTAATTTTTCACCTCCAGAAATCATTTGCTTCGTTTCGTGTCGTAGATGTGGGATACATCAAGGCCCTCCTATGATGAGTCACTTCTTGTCGACATCAGCTCATTATCCAAGAAGTTGACTTAGAAACAACCATTTCAGTGCTTTGAAGCTTGCATACATCAATGGCAAGTTTCTCATTTCCGGCGACAGGTTGACATCAAGGCCTTTGACCGAAAGATTTTGTGTGGTGTTCAACATCCGATCATGTATTCACACCACGTGAATTGTACTGTAGTACCTTGAGGATCATTATCATTATCGGTGATTCCTCTCACATCTATTAACAGCTCACATCATTGGCTGGTAATCAGGCGATGTCTTTCAATGTTTGACTTTAGAACATCTCTTCACATGGTTTGACTTGTACATCAAGCGAAGATTGAACGATTTTGAAGACTGCGGATCTAGTTTCATCCATCCGGGCTGTGATATATTCAGGGATATAAAAATATCAAATGTACAAAGGCTCTACACATATGGTCATCCTAATCATGGATGATGACTCTATATATGAAGAATCACCAATCTGTATCTGCAGATGACTATCTGATCTATGTACATGAAATGAAATTTATAAAGCTGAGCATGGGAATGCCTCCCTTAGCTAGATCATGAAATTATATTATGATGATGTATTGTGTTGTAACTTATGTAGGTCACATTCCAGTTTGAAACTTTGGATCCTCATGATAAAGCATTTCACCCGACATGAATATTTACGACCTCATGCTTTAGGGGGAAACTGTTATAGACATATTTGGCACATCAACCCCAAAACTTATATGTCAATGTATTAGGGCTCATCAACCCCTAAAAGAGTTGTTTCATACCCTAAAGGAACATAGTCATCTGAATACATCATTCCACAAAAGTTCCATCTGAGAAATCATCCAGAAATTGCCTAAATTGAACCATACTAAGTGCTCCACTGGAAAAGTGCGATGCATATTGAGTGGTACACTACCAGGGTACGATGCATACTGTTTAGGCCTAATATAGGGTGCGATGGGTGAGGATGGACAAATGTTCGGGACATTTTTCAGTTGATTGCTCATGGAATCTTCTAGAAATTTCTCCTATTCCACTTGCCTCTCTGAATTCGCCCAAGGATGAATAAGGGATCTAAGAAAATCTCCAATCCCTTCTCTTGTGAACCCATTGTAACAAGTGTAATGACACTAATCAAACCCCATGGATGACTCACACCCTTGCAAACATCTATAAATGGATCCCTCATCCAAGAGATCTAGAGGCTGGAATATTGTGAATTGTAAGGAAGTGCTGATAGTTTGTAATTGAGGAAAGGGCATTGTATTCTTGTTGGTGTGATCTTGCTATTTAATGAGGTGAAGAAGGATTGAAGTTGGGAGGATGATGCTAGATCAGACAACTAGGTTGTAATTCTCCTTTCTATTAATAAAGCTCTTCAAGTTTTCTTCCATATGATTGTGCAATGCTATCATTTGTTCATTATATATCTGATTCTGTAATGTTTAGGTTGTAATAGATCACAATGCTTTGACAGTTCTTTGTTGTTGTACTTGTGAAGGTACTCTTCAAGCGTGTTAAGTACGAGGAGGAGTTACAGGATCTGCCAAAGGAGAGAGAGATCAAGCAAGGGATTAAACGGAAGTTCTAGGTTGGTTCCATTATCTTTCTCTTATCTGTTACACATAGAAGAAATCATTGAATTGCTTTAAACTAATGTTTCTAGGGTAGTTTCCAAACCTAGAGGGATAACATTCTTTAGGAATACTAGTTTTCCCAGAAACAGATAGTTCTCCAAATCTTACATGTGAAATTGACTTGAGAACCTAGCAATGAGAAATTGATAAATATCTAAAATGATAAAATCACGGGTCAATGGCCATTGATCACTAATCAAAATTTACTTTCCCTATATGGTTGGTTGGCACAATAGGGAAAGAATACTCTCTATGATATCTATTCCTAGTCTAATACTGGGTGTTGGAAAGGATATGATTTTGATGAGTCTCTTGTGCATTTAAATTAGTCAATTACTTTACTTAAATCTTCACTGAATGGTTGCACCCCTAGGAAACTTTCTTCCATTGATCAAAGCAGATGGGGAATGACTAATACTTGGTTAAATTGGGATATGCATATAAGTTTTCCACCATCTCTCTTCCTCCTTGATCAATAATTTGGAACAAGTTACAACATCTAGATCGTATCCCTAAGATTAATATGTTTTTTGGACATTAGCACATGGCCAAATTTTGATTGCTAAAAATTTGCAAAAACATGGAATTCATGGTCCTTCTTTATGTGTACTATGTTTTAATTCTGCATAAATAACACACCATCTATTTTTGGAATGTGAATACACAGGAATTTCCTAGAGAAGTACGATCATTGTAATAGAACATATATTTAAAAATAGAAAAACTCAGCAGAGCATATTTGGTAAATGGGGCAATATATATAGGGTATCCTTAAAAAATAAGTTGATCTTAATAGTGATATGGATAACTATGCCTAAGCATATATGTTGGAAACTATTATCACCAAAAAATGATCACCTAGCCATTTCTAACTAGGCGGATCGAAATACACCATGTAGGATTAATTTTACCATAGTAAAATCACTTTCACCATGGGAAATAATTTAGTAAACCATTTTTATTAAATTATTTCTGATTAAAATTAAAAAAACCCCATGAGAATAATTGAATAAATCATTTTTTTTTTTTTTCTCTAGGATACTACCAGTTAAGCTCACCATAACATCTTGTATCATTGGAATTGGAGCTAACACCATATTAGACATGATAAAGCTAAGGTCTCATTCCCATTACTCTTATATTGATCACACAAACCTGGTGTAATTCAGATCATGTAGAGTAATAAAGCCATACACTCTGTTTACATGAGCTTGATATAAGCAGTGATTACAGTATAAATTTGATACAACACCTCTAGAATAGGGGGGGGCTACTCAATAATTCAACTACCTAAAAGATCTTCAAGTAATGCAGCAAGATCAAATCTAGAAGGCAACAGGTATGGAGATATATCAATGAAGCAAGAAATAAGTCGGGTTCTTTGACCAACCATTGTTTCTTCTCCCTACCCATGGTGACAAGGATATCCCCTCATTATCCTAGCCCCCCATTAATTATTAAATCATTATTTGATAATTATTCCTTGTCACATTTGACTAAATTACCTAGGAAAAAATAAATAAATCATTATTATTTATTATTCCTTAATTCTATTACTGGAATAATTGTTAAATCACTATTTAATAATTATTTCAATTTCACACCATTCTTAGTCCCATTGAAATAATTAATAAATCATTTTGTTTGTTAATTATTTGTAAATAAATATCTTTGACCATTTTGAATATCTTTTCCCTCTCTAAAAAATATAATAAAGTATTCCTAATGGTTAGATGTTGATTTGGTCAATATTATTTCATTATTTTCCATTTTTGAGATCAACCCAATACTTTGTTATAAATAAGAGGGTTTTACATTCATTCTTCACCATGATCATTATCATCGTTGATACTATAATCTTATTGCATTTGAGCTCCACAAGGGTTTTACATACTATTTTGGGGTTTTTACATATTGAGAGAGAGAATTGATCAATGAAGCATCAAGGACATCAAAGGACCCATCCCATGTAGGGGGATTTGTAGACCCTTTTGTAGATCTCCTTCACCAAGTGTTATTAATAAATAATATTATTAATTTAAAATTATTTCCATATTAGGTTATTACATTGGATTTCTATCGTTGTTTGCTATTTTGGATCACATATATAATTTTATTGCAGGTTTTCCTTGTTCTATTAGTGCAAATCTCAAGTGTAAGCAACCAAAAATTGTTGTTAGGGTCACTTGTCACCAGTGACTTAAGTGAAGTGTTTTTGGTACACCTTCCAAGAAATTTCATACTAACAAATGGCGACTCCACTCGATTTTTAGCCACATTTGTCGTCAACAAATCGCGACTCCACTAGGTCTTTAGCTACATTTGTCGTCAACAAATCGCGACTCCACTAGTGTAGTAATTCAGTTCCCGGGTGAAAGAAGATTTAGTAATTTTCAGGGTTTTCGGTAACTGTTTATAGCCTCTCAATTTCTATTTATAGTTTTCTTTGCTTTCTCTGTCGAATTTTTGATTCTTGTGGTTTTTTGGTTCTTTTTGCATGTCAAATGTACCCACCGAACAAGAGACAAAAAAATATGTGTGAGATCTTCTAGCCAAGAGTCTTGGGAGAAAAAAGAACATTTCAGCCCCAGATCTGTGTTCCAAAACACACTTTTTGGCTAGATATATGTGTTTTCCATTGTTTCCAGGTCAGTACTTATGTTTTGGATTTTTTCCGAGATTTAAAAAAAAAAAATTCAGGATTGCTGACAATATTGTGTGTGTATTGGGAAGAGTTTATTATCTCTATTTCAGTGTCCCATAGGCATATATTCTCTTATTTTTTCTATTTGTGGAAGGAAAAATCCCCCTAGGGTTCAGAGTACACCTCCACCTTTCTAGGAAGAGATTGGTTGGGTGAGGAGTCTAGGGTTTCAACATTTTTAGCTACTGATTTTCGAGATCTAATCTATTATTTTACAACACTTTTCAATTGATTTATTTCACCTTTTCTTTGTCTAGGGTTTGGGTTTTTCCTTTCCGCCTTAGGATCCCCTTGACTATCCTAAGTCTCGAAGCTTCATATCTATCCTTTACAACAATTTTCACCTCTGATTTTTGGTGTGTTTTTTCACTATTTACAGTAGATTAGTGCGTATAGATCTCAGCCCCTTTGACATTAGATATTTTAGGCCTTTTGTGTGTCTTTTAGTCACTTTTTCCCTTCCCTTTCTTAGCTTCTTGATATCGTTTTTTTGGTGGGGTTTTGTGTGCTTGATTTCTTGTTTATTTTTCTTTCATTCTCAATATTATTTATAGTCTTTCAAAACTTTATTTTTAGTAGCATATGGCATCATAAAACATGCTCAATTAACTCATCCACTCAACATGTCATTTTCACACACTCACACCCTAAACGAACGCGAGCTTGGTTAACACTGCCAAGCCTGGACTTGAAACACTACACCTTAATAATTTAACACACATAGATTAAACCCACTTGGGCACCAAGGCCAAACAATATGTGTAGTTTAGGTGTAGGATCTGTGGGATAAGCTTCCAATAATACCCATCGATCACTTACATTGAGACATAGAAGTTGACATATTAGGAAGCTTAAAAGCCTTCACCATCCCATGGTCCAAAGCCAAAGTGCACCAAAAAATTGATTTAGAGGGGGTTAGGCTAGGTCATCGTGTGAATAGTTCTCCTCAGGGCTACCCAACCCATGGAAAGGAATCCCGTGCAGTGGCTGATCACCAAGAAGCTTAAGACTTGACCAACCCTATGGGACAAAGGTAATTGTAGTGGCCAATCTTAGGAAAACACCCTATAGGACTGGCTATGGGATGCATTTGGTTCTCTACCCTACCTTTCTCTGGACAGCTTTGCTTGCAGGGATCAAATTCCATTAAGTAAGAAGTTCTTTGGAAGCCCATATGAAACAGTAGATTTAGGATTATTTGAGGATTTATACGACCTATATGCTAGAGGTATTTTTCTTTGATATGACATGCTTTCTTGTATTAGAGTAGCATCATTAATAGAGTTAGTTTGCACTTGGCACCACTACGCTAGGTGTTTGCTTTCTGTTTGTTACTTTTTTTCTCCTATAACTCTTAGTGTCATCATTGTCTTGACATTATTTCACCCCCAAGGCATTTTCAATAATAATTCAAGGCCTTCGTCCTCAGTTTCCATTAGGACATATTACTCTTCCTGGATGAGTTAGAGTTCATCCTCCCATTCCTGCTTCGAGTCCTCACTCTGACTCTGGTTCTTCTGATTGTTCTAGTTCTTCCTTTGATTTTGCGTCTTCTCAACCTTGCAACATCAGAATTTTAGGCACCAACATGGGTGTGGGAAACCAAGGCAGTAACCTAGGTACTAACCAGGGTAATCCCATGAGCAGAAACTCCATCGGTATGGTGACTCCTACTCCATTGATTCCTTTTATGGATGGTTTGAGCCTCCTTGATTTTAGCTATCTCATCAACGACCCTCCTCTCCATGACACCTATTGGCCAACTATTCTTACCAATCTTCCTTCAAGACATCCCCAAGTTTGGAGGTAATCCTGGAGAAGACCACACAAATCATTTTCTCTCATTTCATATGTGGTTTTCATCGAATTCTATCACTAAAGACTACATCTCTCTTCACCTTTTCCAATGCACTCTTACTGGAGTTGCTGCTAAGTAGTATTTCGATCGACCCAGGGCCACTCATTCCACTTTCTTGACTCTTGATCCTATTTCCAATTACCTCTTTGTTATGACACAGGTACCGAACTATTGACTTCTTTCCATCAAACTTCTGCCACTCGCCTATTTAACCATGTTTAAGAATGGTGTATAAGGAGGAACATATGTAAAGCTGCTGAATTCAAAGACCGTGTCTATATGGATTGATTCATTAGGTTTATTTTGGCCCCAATTGCTAAATATGTTGCTTCTCACTTCCCTCAATCTCAAGAAGATGCAGTCCAAGTAGCTTCGAAATTTTATCTGATCTACGCCCAATCATGGTATGTTTATACTGCCATTCTCGATCTGCCTTGGCCCGACGCTGCTAATGCACTGGGGGCATGTCATTCTTCTAATGGTATCGTTGGATCTATTTCACACCCTCAAATTCAACCATATTATCCACCTCTAATTAGTTATGGTCAACCCCAAGGGGGCACCAGTTCCTCTTACACCTATCCCCCTCCTAATATTTCACATGGCAACTCTCATCTAGGTCCCAACACATCATATGCACATCCTCATCTACATCAGAAGATTCCAGGGCCATCGCTGCTCCACCTATCTATCCTAATGTTTCCCTCTCTCCTTTCTATTTGTATGCATTGCCTAGCACTCCAACCTCGCCAACACCAGTGCCTCAACCCCCCATGCCTTCTCCACCTCTTTCCATGATAGAGACCTCCTCCACAAGGTCAATTGTATTCTCAACATAGTGAAACCAATCCCCCCAACCCCAAGAAATGGAAAAAGGGGAAATTTAATCGGAACCAACAATCTCAAGGTAATCAGTGTAAACAAGGTCCACTACCTAATGCACCTCAAGGAAACTAGCCTAATCTCGCAAACTAGTAATAAGGCAGCTAGCCCAAGAAAAAAAGGCTCTTTGTTCAAACAAAACTTATTCTTATGGAAACATATATGGAAATTATACTAATGAGTGTCCCCTTTTACCTTAGATGTGTCAAGTATGGGAAGCTCAAGTAGTTGCTTCTAGAGGACAACAACCCATAGCTCCACCTCCTCCTCCTCCTACTTCATCTCAAACGGTTGTGCTTACCAATCCTTTTCCTCATCAAGCATATCTAACTAATCAACCTACACAAGGTCATGCAGCTCCCTAACACCCACCATATGGTCACAACTACTATCAAATTCTTATGATGAATTTCAATGAAGTCAATACCGAACAATTCAACCTTCAGACTCGATTACACCAATATGAAAAGCCACCCGCTAAGTCAATGATTGAGTCCCAACCCCAAATTTCGACTGAGCCTCTATCGTTATAAAATGGTACCTTACATATCCCTCTTCCTAAGGTAGATTTTATCCCCAAGATCCCCAAAGGTCCATTACGTCGAAATGTTGCTTCTGCTAAAGCTGACCACACCTATAGCACAGTAGATGACTTGGTGTAGTCTCTTGCTGCCATGTCAACATTGGAAGTCCTCTAGACGTTCCCATCCCAACAAAAAGCTATAGTATCTTCTTTGGGTGTTGTGGATCCTTATGACGATAGTATGATTGTCTTTGACGTTGAAAAATCAGAACATCCCCCTCTCCCTTCATCTGTTGCATTTCAAATATCAGTCTCCATAAGAAACAACATTATTTAGCGGTGTGTTATAGATGAAGTCACCTCCACCTGTGTGATGTCCACCTGTGTTTGGAAGCAACATGGTTCACTTGACTTGTCCCCCTCCACCATCACTCTCAGTGCTTGGGACGATCATCCCTCACAACCCCTTGCCTTATATCGCAACTATCCTATCATTGTTTTTGGAAAGACTGTCTCTATTGACATCAAATTCATTGATGCCCCATTAGATTATAACATCCTCTTGGGACGTAGTTACACCTATGCCATGTCAGATGTCGCATTTGAATTTTTTTGTAAGATGTGCTTCCATCATAATGGAAAGATCATCACTATTGATCAACTGGCGTACTATGATCCTAAGTCTCAAATTTCACCTCAGTACACTATGTCATTGATGACTGGCAATAATACTATCTCATCCCTCACCAATGTCTCTCATGGATTCTACAAGGGTTCTACCTTAATTGGTGCTTATTATGGTTCACTGCATACCTGTTTTGAGCCTAGCTCGTTCAGTGTTTGCAGGCTTCAAGCATCATGGTCTACTCACAAGCGGTTTGGTATGCCTTCACAGTAGCCAACACCTTCACAACCTACTATTCTCAACTCAACCTAGCCTTCAAGTATTAAGCCTCAAGGCCCATTTCCTTCTGCTAGTATATCTCCTAGTCCTTTCCAACCCAGAACCATCCCCATAGATCTTAACCATCTTAGAGCAGTTCCCCTAGGTCATTACCCTTCTAGTCAGATATCGTTCTTATTTCCACCCCCTAGATTTTATTCTACACCTATCATGGCTACGTTGACTTTATCTAACATTACCTTGGGGATCCCAGTCTAGTACATTGATCCTCCCGCAAACACTCCCCCTAATCAACTCAAACCTTACACTTCTTTGAAGCCTGTTCAACCTATTGTTACTACCCTTTCCTTTGCTTCACTTCTTCAACAACCTCAAAAGGAACCTACTCCTGCTGCAAAAGCATCCAGTGAAGGGGGAAAGCCCATAAAAGGGGAACAAAAGACAAGGTACCCCAACCAACTCCAGCTCCTCTTAAGCCGCCAAAGCCTAATCCTCCATGTTATTTGTGTGATGTTGTTGGTCATGCCACCAATAATTGTCCTGAACTCCCTCATATCAAGAATGTGGTCTCTAGTACCTTTCTTGATTCTAACATTTTTGAGGTCCTTGTCACCTTACCCGAGTCAGCTAAGAAGAGAATATCCTTACGCACAAATCACCCTTGTGCTTTGTGCGATAATTATGGCCATTATTCTCATCATTTCCCCTGTCTCAATGAATTTTGTGATACACTCCAAGTGCTTCATGAGTTAGAGGCTCGTAGTGATTCCACCTCTCCTCTACCAACGGGTTCCGGTCCCACCCCTATGCTAGAGCAAGAGGTATCTCAACCACCCATCATGATCCCTCCTCCTGATGTTGATATGGAAGATAGTACTACTCCTATTCTCTACATGTTGTCATCCATGGGAACGATCTATTGGGACTCTCTTGACATCTCCTATTGTGATTATGCTGAACCTTCTTCAACAAACATGTCGGTCTCAACATCGATAGATGTCACCTCTACTAGTCATCTGTCTTCCAGCATTGACGATGCGTATGTGAACCTTGTCTCTCATGAATATGCTTCAGGTATCTCTTCTTCATCATGTTGTCTCTCTTCCTACCATCCTCCCATATTTCATTCCAATGAATACATCATGGAAGCCATGACCACCCCTGATTATCCTTGGGATGATATGCACCATCGTGCGTACTTCCTTCTGCAACAAACCCATGATAAATATGTTGTGGAATCCAAAGACTTCATTCATGGTGAGGTCGATTGGTTTAATAACCCCTTACTTTGAACCCACAAATTTGAACCACCTACACCTTGTGGCCATTACATTTCCACCCAATGTTTTGGTAAGGGGGCATCCACTTTTGAGAGTCCAGGAGAAGCAATTCTCCCCAACCCTCATAGTGCATCTAGTAGTGTCAACTCTAGAACCATTATTCTTCCCCACCTAGAAGAACCTCTAGAGTCTCATATCACTTCAAATTAATCTAGGGATGATCCACTTAATCATTCCTCCATTTTACATCAATAATCTAGCCCCTTAGACATTATTGTTGGTCAATCACATTGTCGTTTATGTTTTCACCTACTGCAAAATGTGTTTTCAGTTACCTAAAGTACAAAAGAGAAGAAAATTTTGTAGTCATATTCCAAGCCAATAAGGACTCAAAGTGTAAATCGGACCATTTCCATTGGATAATTCTCGGAATAAGCTTTCCAACGGTATGTGAAAGTCCAAAAATGGACTTCTGGATCAAAAGATATGGCCTGTTGAAGTTTAAGGATTTTGTTGCCTTTGAAATGAAGGATAAGAGCATATCAGAGGTCCCACATATCAGAGGTCCCAAAATATCGGAGTTCCCACAAATGGTCCCACATATTAGAGGTGCCGCAATATCGGCAGTCGACGGGTCTAGGCCATATCACATATCAGCGATTGGCATTTTCAAAATGTCAACCTTAACAAAGTTGTGATCGGTGAACACTAATATTGTTAAATCATCGGGATTGCGCCTTTAGTGTTGAATCACAAGGAAAGACCAAAGATTAATTAACAAAGGATTTCAGCGAAAAATCAGAGTAGGTTTGGGCCTTTTCTCTCTCCTATAACGGGACCTGTGGCTTCTTAAGATTGGTTCCAATAAGCGACACATGGTGAACAGAGATTGGTTCTGATAAGGGACACATGTTGAACAAATATTGGTTTCAAAAAGGAATACATGGTGAATAGAGATTGGTTTTGATAAGGGACATGTGGTGAACAAAGATTGGTTTTGATATGTCACATGGCGGCTGATGTCATCAAGACATGATGGTACGATGGACATGTGGCAAGTAGATTCGGCATTTTCAGGGGTTATAATAGGCCAAAAAAGGGTGACATGTGTCACCACTCACAAGGTGCCACATAGCAAAGGATGATGCTATATCACAAATCGACGTTCGTAGGTTGAGGCATGTTGTTGCATCAAAGTAAAACCTCTGATTGAGGGGCTCCAATATGAGGGTGACACACGATCACGAAGAGTTAAAGAACCAAGGGCTAAGGCTGAACACAGAGGGATAATCGGTGAAATTTCACATCATCGTAAGTTAAAACCCCAATTGGAAATTGTTGATAAGGGGGATCTGATATAAGGGTTGGCCCACGGTTAAGAAGAACTTAAGGAACAGGGGCGTAAAGCATGTTACTAAGGAAAAGTAGCCCCCGAGAAACAACAAAAGTCCTTAGCGCCTTAAGGCTAAGCACCTAGTCATTACCCTCAGTGTTATGAAGAAAAATGGGGGAAGGGCTAAGAAGAAGGGGATTGTCATATCGAATGTTGAAAATTGACAGATTTGAATGGTGCACCATTATGAAGTTTGCAACATGGGACTTCTCCGATATTACATTGTGGTGACACTACAAGGCATACTGGGCTCTGATAAAATGATACAGGAAGTTAAGGGGGTGTATGAGTCGACAATTATGATTCTATGACACCACCAAGGCCACCACAGTTGATTACTCCCGGCGCCGGAGAGTGGGGAATTCAAGCGGTTAAAGACAAAAGCGACATGAAAACTGGAGGAATCATCATGGCAGAGACATGGCTTGATTAGAGGCAATTATAGGGACGTCTGGGAGATATTTTCCTCACCATCATTCAAATTTCCTTATTTTTGTTTATTTTTTATTTCTTGAATTTTAAAGAAAGGAACCAAATCCTGATTATAATCATTTGGGCAGCATAACTATTGCACGCCGAGACAACTATTTGATCAAACAACTGGAACTCTAGCTGAGATATTTTGTAACTGATAATTCAAATCTCCCCCTCCCCTTATAAATAGGGGGAAGAAACACTTAACTGAGGTTATGGAATTCTGCACCTGAGGGGTCAAAATTCTATGGTTCCACTTTTGGTTCTATTTGCTTATTCATGAGGGACTTGAGCAATACCTTGCTGACTATAAATGGAATGGTGAATTGGATTCAATTTGAAGGATGAATGAAACTATTTGGTGATTCCAATCTGATAAATATACAATATGTTTCCCCTTTGTTTATCACTTCATGTACGTTTTTCTCCCTCTAACATAGTGCAAAGAAGCTGCCGATTTCACTCTTATTCATGGTTGTATATTTTGTTGCTAAGTAGTAATAGTAGTTGTGGTAATTACATATTTACTTGTGTTATCCAATAGCCTACAGTACCTGTATGAGCACAAATTTACATATGATAATTATTAACAAATTTATTCATAATGTTTAGATCTTGGGACCTTAATTAGTGCTCCATTGTTTCTATCATTCCACCTCTTCAGTCTTCCATACTTCTATCAAAACGTTGTTGCTTAGGATTTTGTCTTGTTTCCAACCCTATGCACTAAATTCCCTCCTCTCTTCCCTCCTCTTCACTTTACTACAACACCAATATTAAAGATGCTTATTGTTTTGTGTTGGCCACTAGAACCAGACATTCTCTCTAAGATCAACCCGATTTACCCCCTAAGCATTTAGATCCATGTATTCGCTTGAGTTTACCTTGATGAAATACCATTGCATCGAGCCCCTTTCATTATCTTTCTCAAACTACATGACAATTGGAGAGCAGCGGAAAACCCCACTAAATATTCAAAAACACTCCTCTCTTAATATGTCCTAGGCACTGGTCTACAATCAACCCAGATGCTATCTCAAGGAAGTTTCTATATTTACTGAAGCACTTATGCTACAGGTGCTAGAAAAAGTGACAACAGTTTAGGTGAGCATCAATTCATTATATCCGAAGCCACTCTTTGGTATAGTGACACCATGCATGTGAACCTATAAATTCAGTCCATTTTAATCCTATATGCAGTGCCAAATGATATTGGTAATCCACCATTTCCATTCTTTAACTGTATCTATCCACTCTTCCCACAAGAAGACACCCATACCATAAAAAAATGTTGAACCACCTCATCAAAATTTGTTTGGAGTCCACTATTCTAAATACATTTGGTATGCCCATAGCATGCTACACCTATCCATACAAAAATGGGGGGCACTTATGCCCCTACATCTCCTCATGATCCTCTACAAGATCTTGTTCCAGTTAGACCAAATGTTCGAATCCCTTATTTGAGCACTTGGAACACAATGGCACTCCTCTAGCCAGGGGCATCATTCTCACATTTGCATACTCAATCAGTCCCTTCCATCATTATATGCTAAGGGGAAGTATCTCATGCTTGGGGGCATGATGGTGCCCCTAGCCACTTTCGAACTTGATTAACATAAGTATCGGCCTAGACCCCAAAGATCTAGGTATATTCGATTATCCTTTCATTCCTTGTATAGTTTCTTCTACCAGCCTCTCCGACGAGCCATATACACATCACATATCATAGATTATTAATACCATATCTTCAACTATTATACTTTATGTGATACCACATTTACCATCAAGTCCCCATTGTTGACTTGGTGGGCAAGGATGATTCTAGACCTCCTCTAGTAGTTCATTCCCTCATTTTTCCTTCCTTAATTCTTCATCGGGAACCATCCTTCCAAGAAATATTATGGCCATATTTAGATAGGTTAGGCCACCTACCTCCACCTTGCAAATCTTGATTTTGACAATCGGTTTGTTTGATACGATCTCGAAAAAAATTGGGGCCTTCTCCTCCTCTCCAAATTCTCCAACAGATCAATGTGAAAATGAATTGGATTTAGGGGCAAGAAGCCCTTTTTTCGTCACCCATTGCAACCAAACTGTAGCTTGGTTTGATGAAATTTTAGCACCATTGGAAATGTCTCACCGATTTCTATAATGGGTCTCCCTTTGTTTTTGGTAATTTGACACTTCACCAGGAAGCAATTTCGTTCATGAGGTCTCACTTTGTCACCTTTTAAAATCAAATTTCTTCATGTGAGCCACCCGTACTCTGGTACCACTCTACCTATACACTATGTCACTCACATGTCAATTTTCATCATCAGTAACCATCATCTATTCATGTTTTTATGGTCCCCCCGGGCCTCCCCCATTTGGCAACATCAACGAGTCACCCTTATTCAGAGAATTCGAGATGAGTCACCCCTACACTCATGGAGTCTGTTCTGAGTCCCATTGAGTCCTCATTACAATGACACATATGTATTTACATCACATTCATCCTATTTTTCTCATTTTTGCCTCTATCTATACTGTTTCGTCTCCTAAAATCCTCCATCTCAGTTGTTGGCCATCCCCTTAGGAATCAAGTCAATTGTTTCCAACTCAACCATGCATACTCTACTCTAACAAGGGAATTTGTCAATCCACCACTCATCTTATTTCCTTCCATCATCATCCCTAGTGTTAATTCATCAGTCACCCTACTATGATCCATCATCCCTTTGTTGAGGACTCCTCCTTGCCTCAACTCTAGCGAGCTCTCTTCTATCGACTTCAACACATTCATTCTAGAACTATGGGCTAGAGGGTGGTGTACCTTGGTTCCAAATTTCATCATTGTTCAATGCTTCAGATCAAGAAAAGGGATTCATCATTTTCCTCTAACTTGGTTGTTTCTCACGTGCTTGACTCCAACTCATTATCGCATGATTGAGAATTGTACACTTGATGGTTCGGTGATCCAACAAATTGTACTAGTGATTCCTGAGTGTGTGTGAGATGTACCAAACCTCATGAGGGGGTGGCGCTTCAGGTAGCCCCATACATGCCTAGATGTTCACATATTTTGATCCAACCTCATATGAAATTCCTTAGATATGATGGGTTCAATTTCAGCTGCTTGGAGCGCCCACAACATGCATGTCTCCTTTAGATGATCCATTCAAATCTTAAGATCTTTTTCCTATTCAACGAGGCTTCTTTGGTTGTGATCCCCCCCCTCTCGCCATGCCAACTTGAGAGGAATTACGTCTCATGTACTTAGATGTTAATGTATTCAGTCTTGGCCTATGTCTTTCCAGGAACATTATTTATATGGAATTCATTGTATTATTTTATGGCCCATTGATTCCAACATATCATGTATCATGTACTTTTTAGCTCAGTCCCACATTGCTGGGTCACCACGATTCTTTTTATTCAGTTATCTCGGTGGGTATGGGTATGCCTCCCCACCTCATGTGAGATCATGTACTCCAAAATAAAATGGGACTTATATCCATTTAGTAGGTCTCGCCCCATCCATTCCTCTATCCTCCCTCGCATTGCTTTAGCTATATATATATATATATATATATATATATATATATATATATATATATATATATATATATATATATATATATATCTGACTCCCCTTTGGTGTCTTGTTGAAGTGTAACCTACAACGTATTTCAGTCATACGATTTTCTCTTAACACTCATACATTGGGGGGAAATCTGTTATCACCAAAAAATGATCACCTAGCCATTTCTAACTAGGTGGATTAAATACACCATGTACGATTAAATTTACCATAGTAAAATCACTTTCACCATGGGAAACGATTTAGTAAACCATTTTTATTAAATTTTTTCTGATTAAAATTAAAAAACCCCATGAGAATAATTGAATAAATCATTATTTATTTAATTTTCTCTAGGAATAATTATTAAGTCATTATTTCATAATTGTTCTTTGTCACATTTGAATAAATCACCTAGGAATAATTAAATAAATCATTATTTATTTATCATTCCTTAATTCTATTATTGAATAATTATTAAATCACTATTTAATAATTATTTCAATTTAACACCATTTTTATTCCCTGTGAAATAATTAATAAATCATGTTGTTTGTTAATTATTTCTAAATAAAGATATTTGACCATTTTGAATATCTTTTCCCTCTCAAAAAATATAATAAAGTATTCCTAATGGTTAGATCTTGATTTGGTCAATATTATTTTATTATTTTCCATTTTCAAAATCAACCCATTACTTTGTTATAAATAAGAGGGTTTTCAATTCATTCTTTACCATGATCATTATCATTGTCACCACTATTGTCTTCTTTCATTTGAGATCCCACTAGAGTTCTACATACTGTTTTGGGTTTTTTACATATTGAGAGAAAGAGTCGATCACTAAAGCATCAAGGACATCAAAGGACCTGTCCCACGGAGGGGGATTTGTAGACCCTTTTGTAGATATCCTTCAAGGGGTGTTATTAATAAATATTATTATTCATTTAAAAGCCTTTCCATATTAGGTTATTACAATGGACTTCTATTGCTATTTACTATTTTGGATCGCATATATCTTTTTATTGCAGGTTTTTCTCATTCTATTATTGCAGATATGAAGTATAAGAAACTACAAATTGTTGTTAGGGTCACTTGTCACCAGTGACTTAAGTCAAGTTTTTTTGGTACACCTTCCAAGAAATTTCATACTAACAGAAACAAAAAAAATTGCGATCTTTCATCAAGAAATATGTATTCTTAGGAAAGTGGCAACAAGGGATAAAATGCTACTAACATAACATTTCATTTCCAAGGGAGTGCATTTATCCATCCCATAGGTATTAGAAATAGATGAAGCATTATGGATTGAACAATTTAACATAAGTCATATTCTCTTGCAATTATATTATAAAACCTTCAAATAAATCTTGTCGGTAGTGCCGATTAAGTAATATATACTTCCAAAAATAGAAATTTGAATGGAACTCATATTTTTTTTATTTGATGGCACCTTAAAATGAAATCATAGGGTGTTAGGTGTAGGATGATTTATCTATATCCATGGAGGGACAATAGTTTATACTTATGCCTAGAACCTTTGGATTTTCTCAAATAATGTGGTTGAAGCATATGAACACACCTTGGCAAAGGTTGAATCCTACCAATAATCATAGTATTCTAAACTTAATTGTGGTAGGGGCTCTAAATTAAGTTTTAGGTATTCACTTTATGATGTATTCCCACTAGATTTCTAGTTGATACTCATTCTTGAAAAGACTAGGCATGCAAAAAATTCATTTGAAAATGTTCAATGCTAACATATTCTATAGGAGAACAACTTAATCGCTGATTATAAAACTAACTTAGGCACTAAGGAAAAAACGGGGATTCCAATAATAATTATTAAGTAATATATACAACAATACCCTAATGTATCTAACTAGATACCATTCTAGACCAAAAAATATATTCTCAAAGTGGAGATCATCGTGAGAACACTTCTTTAGTAGAATAAGTACATTTCCTCCTTGGAACAATAAAGTCATGAAAAACAACGATTTTTTATTTGGAAATTAGTTGAGAGGCATGATAAAATAGTGTTATTGTTTTTTTGGTAATCAAAACCCTTGCTCATCTAGAGCTAGACACCAAGGTATAGAGTCAACCAAATCAAGCGGATGGATAAGAAACATTGTTGGAAGAAAATGTAGAAAAAATGTAGAAGCAAGGGGAGAGGTTCCTATCGCTAGTTATATTTTTCTTTCTTGCTATTATAAATATTTTTTTTAAAGTCTATAAGTTGTTAGGTCATCTTTTTCAAGTATATACTATTAGATACTATAGACTTTTGATGTATTAGAAGCTACTCAAAACTGGGAGTCTTAGACAAATACATAACTTTTCTTTGAAAGCTAGACTCAAGTAGGAGGCCATTTTCGTTGTTATTTTATTATGAGCTTCTACTATAACATTTTATTGATATAAATTCACTAGTTTCTATTTAAAAATATGTTTATGGGGATGATGGATGATATCTTGTGTTTTTTCAAAAACTCTTACACAGTCGTATATTTGAAATGATATCATCTTCTTCAAAAAATTTCGGTACAACATTTGTAGCACATAATATAAATCCTAAGAACCTTATAGTAGTATAGGTTATATGCCAATATAAAGAAATGGTCGTTTGAAATGTAGAGAATTCAATATTGATGATACATCAAAGATGAACATGGTGTGCATCTGGATGAAAGTAAGATCTAAGTCATTTGTAATTGGCCGACCCTAATGAATCTAATAGAGTTCCAAGTGATAACTTCTATCCCAATTTCTTGTTGAGTTTCTCTCATATCACTTGGTCCCTAAGCCAAGTGACTAAGGGTGAGGCCAAAATCAAGTTTGTTTGCGATAATTCAGAATGAAAAACATTCGAGGATGTACAATTTTTTCTTTGATTAACACTTGTGTTCACTCTACTAGACCTACATCAACCCTTTAATGTTGACATGGATTTATTAATCTATGTACAATTAATGTAATCTTGACTTAACATGGACATCTAGTGGTGTATCATAGTAAGACACTCTATGATGCGGTTTGTAGATAACTTACCTATGCCTAGGTGTTGTATTCCATTATGCAGTGCTACTACTATTGGAGGCATTACATTCTATGGAAGGAGATGATCATCCACTCTAATCACAAGCCCATATATTTCATGCAATTGTAGGGAAAATTATATAACAACTACCATTAGAAGTGGTCAATGTATCTAAATTTTTTCCTCCTAAACATTAATTACAAGAAGAGGAACACAAATCAAGTTGAAAACTACCTAAAATTATCTCTAGTTATGGTGGTGACAATAATTTCAAATATTGTGGACACGACACTTGAATGGCCCTCATTTTATGATAGTGGCCCACACTTTACTGCTACCTACTAGGCACTAGGCATAGGTAAACCATTCTCAAACTTTCATTTCTAGGATTTCATTTAGGCCATATCTATGTTTTCAAGTGAGCATGATAAGCTTATTTTGGAGGCACAATATAGTAATATGGCAAGGAGCTTCAATGTGGAGAAGAAAGTGGTCGTGATACAAAAGTACTTCTACTAGCCAAATATTCAAAAAGAAATCAACAACTATATTAAATCATGCATTACATGTTCCATCACCAAACTTTCCATTAATAAGTAGGAGTTGTACGCTTTGTTTCCTACCTTATATAGGCCATATGATCCCATCTACATAGACTACATGTCAATCTTGTCTTCAACCAAGCATGAGAATGACTATATATTTGTGGTTTTCTACTAGTTTCTAAGATGGCCATTTTGACACCCTAAAATAAGAGTATTACAATAGAGGCCAATGCTAAGCTCTTCTTAAAGCATGAATAGGTTAATTATTAACTTCCATGGTCCATTAATTTATATAGGGATAATATGTTCCTACGTATTGTATTGTCCATCATGTGGTCAATAATACACACCAAGCTAACCAAATCAACTACTTTCCACCCTAAAACCAATGAATAAATAGAGGTATTCAATGGGATGATTATGCATATCCTAAGAATGTACAACTCCAAACACCACACATGTGGATGTGATCCATCCTTATGTTAAACATAACTATAGTAAAAACCTTCATAGCTTTATTAGCCATAACCCATTTCAAATGTGTTTGGTGTTCCAACTATTATTCCCTACTGGTGTAACTTTCCCCCTTGCATATACATAAGAGGAATCCTCCCATACTCAAACAAATGTTGATAGAATAACCAAATTTATTGAAAACATCTATCACATCAAAGAACAAGTTCATAATATCTCATAAAAAGATAATTCCAAGTACAACTATTGACATGATTAATATCAGGTTCCATACACGTTTCAAGTGGGAGATAAGGTAAGGTTTCATTTTTGAAATAACACCTCACAAGATGTGCCATTAGATGCTCCATCCACTTTGATATGGTCCTTACGCAATATCCAAGGCTACAGGTAATAATGTTATGAATTAAATGTCCCCCCTTTACCTAGCCCGCACCAAGTATTTAATGTGGAGCTATTTTGAACATATTTTCCACTTCTATTGGACACTTCAAAAGGTGGTTAAGCACTTGGCCCTTACAAAACTCAATACTGGTTGCATTAAGATATAATTGAATAAATTATGGAGACCAAAATGAAGGGGATCAAGTAGTAGAAAATTCAACTCTGTTGGCATGTCAAACCAAGTCTCCTTCTTCAGGGTAAGTAACTCATTGAGAATCATATTTAGTAGAAATTTTCCCATATGATGGAAGAACTTGATGTAATGGTGACTATTGCTTCTTAAGGGGTGATGACTGATCTAGGTGGATAATATTGGTCACATACCTATTCCATTGAATTAGAATGGTTCCACATCTTAGTAGTTATACTACAAAATTTCAAGTCTTGAGATTCCAATGTGTTTTTCAAGCATTTATCTTTTTTGGAAGTAGAGACAAGCTACATATCTATGGCTTTCTAAACACGCAGAGCATGGAATAATTTGTGTAATGGTGCAAGAAATTCCATAAATTGAGTTTATGTACAAAAGTTGTGGCCCTATGAAATTGATGTATCAATTACTCTCCACATGGCTGACATTTTTCCTACCACATCACTCCTAATGTTAGGGTTTTGGATCTATAGGTATTTTTCCTCTCAGGGATTCATACTTTATGTTAAAAATACAACATTTTCCTCTTGTATGGTTTCTTGTGAATTAACATAGATGACATATATCCCTTTAGAGATAAGTTATCACCATTCTAGCTAGTTTGTATAGCTTTTCATTTTATAATCTTTTATAATATTTTACTCATTAATATAATTCAAGTTCTCAATTGTATTACTATGCTCTACAAGATATCGCTATGTGTTTTAATTTATATTTCTTCCTTAATTTCATTCTCTACATAATCTAGACCAAGAGGATCACGAGGAAAGAAACCCCCCTGCTAGTCAATATAAAAGTATTTCCATAAAAGATACAACCTCCCTGCCAAATCCTAAAATTAGTAGGTGGATGAGGCAAAGGGTCTAGGAGAAGCTTATAAGCCTTAGGAAAGAGAGGTTTTTCAAAAGAATCCTCTCCAAATCAAGGTAAGATATAAGTAAAATATTTAGTTGCACCCATTCAAGATTCTAAGGAAGCATGGGAAAAAATAATCAAAACAAAGAAGATAGCACTTGCAACTCAATCTATAATGACTAAAAATAGGTAACATAATCTCTTTTATATATTTTCTGTCTTTATACTTCCTTCTTATGAAATTTAGTGTTGTATTGATGGACATTAAAGGAATTCTAGGCACATTGAAATATTATGAGTGGGAAGATTGCGTTGTAGCATAAAACTTTTATAAAAATTTGCATGTAATAACTTTAAATTTGAGGTTTGTACAAGTTAAATAAAATTAATTTTATTAAATAAATTTGGAAATCTGATGAGTTATAACATTTCCAAAGCATGTGTTAAAACAAGGAGTAGCTTACACAATGCATTGCGAGCACTTAGAGATCAACAATTGAAAGTGATTTTGGGCCCCCCAACATTAATGATGGCTAACTGAGGTAAGGGGATTCTAAAATGCCACTAAAGAAATAAACCACTAAGGGCATATGGTTCCTGATAAATGGAACTTCAACCCTGCCCCCCCAAACCAAAGAAAAAATGCTTCGGTAAATGTGGTAACAGTGGACCTAATGTGTGTTGGGTGGACCTAACAGGTAAGTGACACCATATTACAAGGCATCCAAGTGGAAACAATATATGATTCCCACATATAACCCATGTAAGCATGAAATCATCAAAATTTGAAAAATAATCAAGAACATATTTTCATGTGGTTTTTTCCAAATTGGAAGGTTCCACATGTCGAGGAAAGGAAGGTTGGTTCGACTATAATAGGGAAAAAAGTGACAATCTGTTTCATTCATAGCCATCAAAGGACAAGGACACCCTGAACCACTAGTACAAATCAAAATTATGACCATTGAATACCTATCAACAGTCTTTGTCAACCATTTCTTAGGTAATATTCAGTCCTCTCCTATTTTCTTTCAAAAATAAAGATAAAAATTAACCTTGAGTTTTCAGAGGGCTCCCAAAAAGTAAATCTTGACGAACTAGCCATAATTGACTAGGAAATGAATGTTCATGACACCCAATGTGAATTTGACCTTTATGAACTAAGGCAATGAGCTTATCAATGCTTCACATACATGAAAGATATTTCTTTGGCCTGAGAATGATATTTGGCTTAATTTACCATCCCTCAGACTTACCACTTCCATACTTTTCTAACTTGGTTTACTACTAATTACATTATGAGTAAAAAAGCTATCATATCCAAGAATGGAGTTATTTTATTTGTGTAGACCCTAAATCAATCAAATAAATGTTTAGGTAGTCATGCCAACTAAAACTCAACTTGGACGAAGATAATCTCAATCTTAATCATCATGAATTAAATTTAGAAGACAAATAAATCCTACTTGAGTCATATTTTCCTATGGATTCTCTATTACTAAAAATTTCAGCCCTATATCGTTATAATATTTTCCCCAAATTATCTAGAAAAATTATATATATGGTGTGTTGTTTATTATGGTATGGTCATGATCAACATGTTGATGCAATTTTCTTAGGGTTCTTAGCATTCATTTCCCCATTTAAAAAAACTTTCACTAGGTTCAATTTCATTTAGTATCTTGTAGATGTCGTTAACTTCTAATTGTCTCAATATAATTTAACCAAGTATATTAGGTATTAGTCCTTCTTATTCTATTTGTTTCTCTATTTTCAAATTGAATATTCTCTATTATACATTTAAAACTTCAAGATGAAAATGGACATCCAAACATTATTATTTATTGTACCTTCATTGTCAGAAGGAAACCCCAAAAGTCAATATTTCTAATTATATTAATAAAGTCATGTCAATTGTATATTTTGTGATGTATGAAGAATATGCTCCAACAATGTTTCTTGAGATAAGGAAAATACTTCAACTCATCCCAGACACCAGAGTTGGAGATTCATTCTTATTTAAGGATTTTACGGAAATCGGGATATGGTTGTGATATTCCACCTTATCGACTTCCCACCTTTTTTTATGAATATTTTTGATCTGGAATACAATAGAAATAGTTTAATTTTATATTAGCTACATTTTATCTCTAAGAAATATCAAGCTATGTTTAAATTAAAGAAGGAGGTGGGCCCATTTCTTGTTGACACTAGAGTTGCTCTCTAGGAGGTAGAGGAAATGATCAGACAAATGAATTTCTCTAGGAGAGGTTTTTCCTTATAGTCCTCATAAAATATATCATATAGAAGAACAAAACAGGGCTCTCCACCCTATATACATATAGCCAAACCAGACATTGAAAGACTAGCTAACATGGATACTTAGGAAATGGAGAAAACTCAAAGTATAGAGAAAATTCTAGAAGTTAAAAAGACATCTTGGCCTCTTTTTTTCTAAACTCCTTAATCAAAAGAAAATAGTTTAAAAAGAACTTATACACAATGTCTTTAGATGATATCCAAGATAGAGGAAGATGATAAACAATATGGAAAGAGGAAAAGAGTAGGAGAAGAAGGAGAAGTAGAAAAGTCAATGTAGATTGCAGAAGAAGAAACATCAAGAGATTCTACTTTTAGGTGGGAGTTTCTTCCAACAACATCTACAAGTCCAGAAAATTAGGTAGTAATCTCAAACTTAGCCTTAGGAAGGCATGATAATGTATATTCACAATTCATGAAAATTAAGAATAAAAACATTAAAATCTAATAGGATTCATACTTAGATGTTTGGAAATAAGGGCTAGACTCATCTTAGACAAGGCTATTATCTTCCTTAATTTATGAAAAGAGACAATTAAACATAGTTGTATTAAAGCCAAAAACTCAAGTGATCATAACAACATAAGATTATAAAGTAGCTAAACTCACAATAGACTTAAAGAAGATACACTTGGTAGACCAAATGGAAATGCATAGGAAAACATGTGAGATTATATTCAAAAGCCTTACAAACATTGCATTAAATGTGTCCAAGGTAAAGAATATTGTCTCAAAATTTACTAATCAACTAAAGCAGGAGATAAATGCTACAAGGACTAAACAAATGAAAATAGATGAGTTGGAGTAGTGTATCATCAAGATGGGAGTAGACCCAAAGAATGCAACCTTAATACGAGCTTTGATTAAGCCAATAGATATAGATAATCAAGTATTGAAAAGAAGATAAAAAAATATCCAACATAGAACATGTACAAAAAACTAAGTTGGAGGTAGTGGAGAAGGAAAAAGAGAAACTATTAATAGTAGTAGTTGAGTTGAATAAAAATGTATAAAAATCCTATAAAATATATTGAAATATTGTCAAAAGAAAAAAGTGAACATATTTTTCCAACAACCTCATCAACACCATCAGCCCCTAAAGACCCATTTGAAAAGTTGGATAAGGCTATGTCTAGTTCGAGCTTAAAAGATGTTGAGATCGAATATAATCTTAGAAGAATAATTCAATCAAAATTGAAGAAATTAGTATTTTCAAGGAACTTATAGCTAATAGTAACACAACCATAAATACTGATCAATATTCAAAAGCTAAAATTCAACAAGAAAAGAAACAACTGCATAATTCACTAGTAGGTACATGATCCTTGACTGAATCAAGGCTATTATATGGACTAATATTTCCACTAAAATTTTAGGCATGTGGAATTATTTTAGATTAGTGGGAGATGAATTAGATTTAGTTTACACTACAGAGCAATTCATCTAGCAAATGAAAATTGAATTGGTAAACATACCACACATAGCCAACAAAATTGTTAAATTTATTAAGGGAACAAATGCACACTTTGGGAGTTGAAGACATAACTTAAATTGTAATGGAAAATAATAAGGTTCCGACCAAAAGAAAATTACTTCAATAGACCCAAGATAAATTCAAAATAGTGAAAAATAATGTATATTCATTTACTAGTAAATTTATTTCCCCAATGGAAATGGGTCTTCCATCTTAGTGGGACCTAAATGAAAGTTTAATACCTTTAGATGCATACAAAGAATTATTGCCAATAGAAACAGGTGAAGTGTATAATTTCTTATACATGGCGAAATTTGTAAAAGGGTAAACCTTTGTTGACGAGTTAATTGATGACTCCTACCTTCTTCACCATGTCAATTTTTTTTCCAGTTGTTCCCAATTATCATAAATATACTGAGAAGGATGTCACTTATAGAAAATTGACAACATTTCATCATTCAGTTGGAGTGAAATAGGACAAATTTTCCATGTTTTCTCAAAAAAGAAAAAATTTTAGGGGCTAATATTCATATGTGGGCTAATATTCCATGCTTTTTCCCAAAAAAAAGATTCACCAATTTCCATTTTTCCTAAAAATGTTTCACCCAAATTTTATAATGTAAAGTTATTTAACCTTAAAAATCGCCAAAATATTATAGACTATTATAAAATAATTAGAAATCTAAATATTTTTACAAAATTGTTGTCATATATTTTACAATTTGCATATTAGAGATTAATAAGATTTTCCAAAATTTTTAAATTTTAAGATAAACCTTTGTCCTTAAATTTTTCCCTGCATAAAAATTCCAAGATTATATCAACAATATAGATGGACCAAGGCATCGTTGGGAGATGATTAGTTTGATTGGTTAGATTATTTTCTTATTTTATAGATTAGTTTCTAAAAGGTTACATCTACAATGGATATTTGTTGTGATCATTATGTATAAATGTAAGAAAGAAACTGTGAACAAGGGTTGGATTTTGAAGAGACAAAATTGTATTATGTTTTTGTAAGTGAAAAATATTTTTATGATCAATCATAAGGGTCTCTTTTAAGCTATTTAAAGTCTATACTTTTTCTATGTGTTAATCCATTTCTTATAAATCATAGTCTTTGCATCCATATTATATTTCAAAGTTATATGAATTACTCTTTGAGAGGCTAAAGTTGAGTATCAATTCTCCCTTAGATTAGTTGTAATGTCTCCATAAGTACGTATATTTATGCTATATTCAATTTTTTTATGGTACCTCTTCTTGGTGAACTTGTATGTTGAGTATTTCATATAATTATAGCATATTACAATGTATTATTATTGGAATATTTTTCCAATGCATATTATTCATTGAAAGTTTAGAGAAATAGTTTAATGTTTCAAGCCTTTCAATATATATATTCCTCATTCTACAATTCTTCTCTCTCTCTCTCTCTATCGTGGTTAGAAAGAATCCTATTGGTTGGTCTATTTAAACCTATTATTCCACATTTCTAAGATTAAATACAATATTTATTTAATCATTTATTAAAAACATATTCTAGTGCCTTGGCATAATTCCCTAGCCATGTGGAATTATTTTAGATTAATGAGAGATGAATTAGATTTAGTTTACACTACAAAGCAATCCATCTAGAAAATGCAAACTGAATTGGTAAACATACCACTGATAGCCAACAAAATTGTTAAATTTCTTAAGGGAACAAATTCACACTTTGGGAGTTCAAGACATAACTTAAATTGTAATGGAAAATAATAGGGTTTTGACCAAAAGAAAATTACTTCAATAGGCACAAGATAAATGCAAAATAGTGAAAAATAATGTATATGCATTTACTAGTAAATTTATTTCTCTAGTGGAAATGGGTCTTCCATCTTATTGGGACCTAAATGAAAGTTTAATACCTTTATATGCATACAAATAATTGTTTCCAAGAGAAATAGGTGAAGTAGATAATTGTTTATACATGGCGAGATTTGTAAAAGGGTAAACCATTGTAGACAAGTTAATTGATGATTTCTACCTCCTTCACCATGTCAATTTTTTTTCTAGTTGTTCCCAATTATCATAAATATACTGAGAAGGATGCCACTTATAGAAAATTGACAACATTTCATCATTCAGTTGGAGTGAAATGGGACAAATTGGCCATGTTTTCTCCATAAAAAAAAGCAAAAATTTTAGGGGCTAATATTCGTAAGTGGGCTAATATTCCTTGCTTTTTCCAAAAAAAAAAAGATTCTCCAATTTCCATTTTTCCTACAAATGTTTCACCCAAATTTTATAATGTAAAATTATTTAACCTTTAAAATTGCCAAAATATTATAAACTATTATAAAATAATTAGAAATCTAAATTTTTTTACAAAATTGTTGTCAAATATTTTACAATTTGCATATTAGAGACTAATAAGATTTCCAAAGTTTCTAAATTTTAACATAAACCTTCATCCCTAAATTTTTCCCTGCATAAAACTTCCAAGATTATATCAACAATATAGATGGATCGAGGCATCATTGGCAGATGATTAGTTCGTGTGGTTAGATTATTTTCTTATTATATAGATTAGTTTCTAAAAGGTTACAACTACACTGGATATTTGTTGTGATCATTATGCATAAATGTAAGAAAGAAACTGTGAACAAGGGTTAGATTTTCAAGAGACAAAATTGTATTATGTTTTTGTAAGTGAAAAATATTTTTATGATCAATCATAAGGGTCTCTTTTAAGCTATTTACAGTCTATACTTTTGCTATGCGTTAATCCATTTCTTATAAATCATAGTCTTTGCATCTTGGCGAGCTTGCATTTTGAGTATTTCATATAATTATAGCATATTACAATGTATGATTATTGGAATATTTTTCAAATGCATATCATTCATTGAAATTTTAGAGAAATAGTTTAATGTTTCAAGCCTTTCAGTATATATATTCCTCATTCTACGATTCATCTCTCTCTCTCTTTCTCTATTGTGGTTAGAAATAATCTTGTTGGTTGGTCTATTTAAACTTATTATTCCACATTTCTAAGAGTAAATACAATCTCCATTTAATCATTTATTAAAAACATAGTATAGTGTCTTGGCATAGTTCCCTAGCGAGGACCAACTTGAAGGAACAACATCAAATTGGCACAATTGTAGGGATCAAAGTGACAAAGATATTTCTCCTTCGGACATTTTTTTTTTTTTCCATTCTTTTCTTGTGAAAAATGAATAGGCACGCTAATTTGTTTTACTTGGAGAACTCTACTATAGGAATCTTGGCATTTTGTGGAAATTTCACAAGGAGAAATTCTAACTAAGAGGAAATCCCTATATTTTTAGATCTAGAAAATTTGATTTATCAAAGGAATTTGAAGGAAAGATAGGAAGCCACTTCTTCAGGTTCAAAAGAGAAACCTTATATTCAACCTCCTGAATTATCTCTTAAAATTGTTTCCCTCCTTCAAAAATGATTTTCTTTAGAAACCGTTATTCTTATTGAGGCACTTGAAGCCCTAGAAGAGTTATATCCTATTGTTATTGAATATAAACCATCTATAGTTAAAATGTAGAACATTTTTCACTCTTTTCTCATTCTATTCCCCTTACCTTCCTTGAGAAAGATAAAGAGTTAAAATTCCATATGAATCCTCTCGCGCCTGAAGTACAACAAGTCTTGCAGTAGAAAACTCTACAATGGAAAAATTTACAACAACATCAAATGGATGGAGTAACAAACTTAGTGGTTTCCAGATATGCCCCATTACAATTAACCTAGAATTTTCATGATTTTCCACAACGTTGTTTGAAATGTTTTCCGAAGTTTAATGGGGAAGATGAAGTAATTGTTGAAGAACATATGGTAGGTTTCCTTAATTTTTATTGGCAACATGAATATAGAAAATGATGAAGTATACACCAAATTATCTATCCAATCCCCAGATGGAGATGTAAGAAAGTGATTTAGATAATTGGATGCTAATCTAATTCCTTCATGGTAGGTCTTGTAAGAAAATTTCATAAATAAACGTGGTAAAAAAAGGCACCATATCTATTATCTTACACAATTTGGAGCTATAAAAAGGAGTGGGGAGGTAGTCCTTGATTTCAATAAAAAAATTAACAAGCCGCATAATAAAATTCCTATAGACATTAAACCATCTCCTCTAGTTACAAAGGTTACATTCATCTCTACATTTGATTTATATTTTTCCTTGTTTCTTAGAGAAATAATATCTACAACCTTGTTAGGAATGCAAGATGATTCCATAGAAGTAGAAGCCAATATGGATTCTTTTGGTAAAACTAGAGTGAAATCATACCCTAAAGAAAATATAAAGCTAAAATAATAATATGGTCCTTTAGGGGTAATTAAAAATGAAAAAGAGCAAAAGATAAGATGAGATGACAATGATGATAAAAAACCTCTTGAACAAAATAGCTAGAATGGAGTTAGAAGGAAGAAATCCTCCATGACATGGCTAGGAACCAACAAGCAGAGATCCAAATCAATTCCAGAGATCATTCAATACACAAATATTGCAAGAAGAAAGGAGAAATTTGAAACAACCCATTCAAACCCCATTGATCATTTATGATAAAATTGAAGGTGATCTCACATAGCTAGAGGATGAAATTAAATTTATTTGAAGAACAATATTCCTTGACTTCTATTACACAAAATTACTATGATCAATCAATTTTCACAGACAAAAAATAAAATTTGTTAGAAAGTATGAATCCAAATGTTTCTTCTCAATACAAAACTTTCTCTAATTTTCTTCAAGCTAAACTACATAAAAAGTATGGTTTAAGGTCTAGATCAAATTTAATTAAACATAATGATCAAAGTAAGAAAGTTACAGTTGATCAAAGTAAAGTTAAAAAAAAAAGGGCCCTTCATCTTCAAAAACTCACTAGAAATAGAGCAAGGATAATGGGGAACATATAAGGATAGAAAAATATTCAGTCCCTTTTGATTTAGAAAAGGAGTTAGAAAAGGTAAAAATCTATGTTCCCTTAATGGATTTTGTTAGAAAACCAATTTATTAATAGAGAATGGCCAAAGTAATCTAACTTTTAGTGACGAATACTTAGCAAGGTACCCTTCACTTGTAAGATGAAAATCCCATTGCTATGTTTGGGCCACATGTGGAGGAACTTTCTAATGTTGTAGCTTTGTTCTATATTATGTTTAATATCCATGACATTCTACTCTTTATTTGCATACTAGATTATGGATATTGCATACTAGATGATTTCCTAGAAATGGTGGAAGAATTCTTTGTTGCTCAGATTGATAAAGAATCATAGGATGATAAACTTGAATGGGAAAAAGTGATCGCAAATCACAAGATCATGCAGTTAAAAAATAAATTTATTCTAAAGGGATTAGTTCCATTAGAAATATTGTTTGATCAAAATGATACACCTATCAAATCGACTGCAAAAGAAAAATAAGAGATAGAATATTGTAACATTGGAATAAAAGAAGAGACAAAGTTTATTATGCTTGCTAAATCACTGCATCAAGAAGTGAAGAAAATGTATGTGAGTAATTTCCAACAATAGAGAGATGTGCTTGCATGGAAATATGAGGATCTAACAAATTATGATACATTGATAATTCAACATAAGGTTCCATAAAAACCAAGTTCTAAACCATTCAGAAAAAATCTTAGATTATTGAATCCTCTTTTGTTACCAATGATTACAAAGGAAGTGAAGAAATTTTTAGATTCCAAAATCATAGTGTCTCTGAGATATTCTAAGTGAATAGGAATTTTGGTCCTATGAGAAAGAAAAATGGTAAGATTAGATTCTGTGTAGATTTTAGAAAAAAAGTGTCTCTGAAAGATAATTATCCACTCCCAAAAATAGAACATTTTTTTAGAGGGTGATTGGAGCAACAATGATCTCAACGATTGAGGGATATTCAAGATATAATCAAATAAAAATATAGGTTGAAGATCAAAGTAAAACAACTTTTACAACACCATTGGGTACATCATGTATGCCAAAATTCCTTTTGGCTAATGAATGCATGGGACAATTTCCAAAGTGCCATGGATCTTGAATTTGTTGAAGAGAAATATAAGTTAATTATAATTTATTTAGATAATCTAACATTCTTTTCCAATTCACATTTAGAGCATTTGAATCATCTTCAATAAAATTTTCAAAAATGTAGAAAATTTGGCATTCCCTTGTCTTATTTTTCTGTGAACGAGGGAAAATTACTGGGCCATATTGTTTCAAGAGGAGTCCAAATTGATCTTGGAAGAGTATATGCAATTAAACTTATTGGTCTATCTTAGAATAAAAAGGAAATTCAGTCATTCCTAGGTAAGATTAACTTATTAAGAATATTTGTTCCTAATTATGCAAAGATAATTAGAGATGTGACTATATGCTTAAAAAATATCATGATGTTAAGTGGACACCTCAAGAATGAGCTTATTTCTACCATATCAAGAAGACATTAGGTGAATCTCCTATTTTATCTAGTCCATATTATAGTAAGCTCTTTATTATATACTCTTTTGATTTAAATTCTACAATTACAGTGGTTTTGTTATAGAATAATCAAGATAATTATGACAACCCCATGATTTCTTTAGAAAAACTCTAAGAGACATTGAGATAAAGTGTGATATTTTGGAAAAACATGTGTATGCATTAGTTAAAGCCTTGAAATTGTTTAGGACTTATGTTTTACAATCCAAAATAACTGCATATGTTCCTAATAGTACTATTAAATCTATTTTAACTCAGTCAGAAAATGATGGAAAAAAGATGGGAGTAGATTGAAAAAATCCAAGAATTTAAAATAGAAATTAAGCTTACAAAATTAATTAAAGGACAAAGACTAGATAAAATGTTAGCATAATGATATTGCACAATATTAGGAATAAATTATGTCATGCAAATATAAGAAGAATGGCTCAGTAAATAAGAAGAATGTAATACAATATTTCTATGTAATACATATTGTTTCAATAAATATTGTTGCAAATAATTACCAAGCTTTCAAATCAATGAAAATCATCACTTTCTTTCAAAATCATAATATCATTCTTTGCCATTCAATAGCCTATTATCCTCAAGGCAATGAGCTAGTAGAATATCCAAACAAGATTTTAATGAGAATGCTTAGAAAGGTTTTATCAAATAATAGGAGAAATTGGTTCATATCATCCCATGAAGAAATAGATGAATCTCTTAATCCAATGAACCACATTAATTTTTCTTTTTTTAGGGTAGTTGGGAATAGTTTTAATTTATGGGCATTGGAGATATAATCATAACTTCTACATAGGACATCAGATTAAAAAAGGAATGCATTTGGATCTTCATTAATAGTATATTGGAAGGCTAGAAGGGTTGATAAAGGAATATTTGTCATTGGATATTTCCCTTGCACATCTCCAATGAAGACCTCAAAAGTAGTAACTACCTCTTCTGCCATCTTCTCTTCCTTTTTTGTTTTGAAGTGAGGGACAACAAATGGTTTCCTTTTCAATTGAAAATAATCCCCCATTAGTTTCTCAGGTTGCTCAAGCTACACAGCCTTCCCAAGATACTCAAGTTTCTCAGGTTTCTTAGGCTGTTAAGGTTATTCAAATTATTTGATTTGTTTCAAAATACCTTTTGCAACAACATGTTTCAAAGGAATTTTCATAGCGCTATCTGTAGCAGGTTGTTTCAAAACAATATCTTTAACATATTGTTTCACATCACCACCTGCAATAGAATGTTTCGCAACACCTCTTACAACAGAGTGGTGAATGAGTTGTTTCATAGCACTTCCTAAGTCTAGGATGTAATGATAAAGTGGTTGTTCTTTTGGACTCAATTCTAAATTGTGTTCATTAGTATCCCCTTATCCTTCCAACAAGTCTTGATATTCTTCCCCTACTGATATAGATGGACTACAAACTCTTGGGTTTGTATCTGAGGCCGAGGGTTCATAAAATTTGACCTCCTTAATGTGTGCACCCAACATAGATGATTCAGGAGATGTTGGCCTTTGTGGAAAAAAATTATTTAACCCTTTTTTCTTTGATATCGGGACTTCAGTTTTTTAAATCAACTCCTATATGTACGTTACTCTTCCAAAATCTTGATTCTTTTTCTTTCTCCTGCCTCCTCTTCTACCTACATGGTTATTTTTTGGGGGGAACCATGTTTTTCTTCTTCTCTATTCATGTAATACAATCCTATGTTCCCTTAATCATTACGAGGTTGATTCCACTTCAGTATGTTGAAGCGATGTACAAGTTCTTACCTCTCATCTTACTTGCCAAAAACCTTAGAGATAGGAACATATCTAACACACTCTAAATCAATGCATGCAAATAATGCTAGTCACACATGTGCACCTATAATACCCTCCTTTTCAACGACACCAAAATTTTGGTTGGATTGATTTTATTTTAATTAAGGATCAATTAGCCACGCTTGCACATAAATTTTCAACCAGGGTAGGTCTATTATTTCAAGGCTATTGTGCAAAATATATGCAGGAAAAATGTATAACTAGCTCTAGTGACATCAACCATTAAAACATCATTGAAATCATCAATCTCAACACTAAAAAATAATTGTTGTCACACTCACACAAATAAATCAATCATTCAGCCACCGCTTGTAACAGAAAATAAAACTCTTCCACTTAGATCTCAATTCAATAAATAACACACTCAATTAATTGAAAAATGCTTTGTAATATTCACACAAAAACACATCAATAAAATCTGTAAATTGTAACAGTAAATCAATACAAAGCACACATGCACACAACTAGACCAGACTAGGATTTAAATAGTTACACAATTAGTTGAAACACTATCCTGTAATTCAATGAATCGGTAATTGCAAAACATCTAAATGTCAATAATAGTAACAACGAAATAAATACTTATCAAATCTAAGAGAAATCACACGTACATATACAATACCTTATTAATGCAACAATCCATACCAAAGAGGAGGGCAATTCCTCCTTAGAAAGAATTTGTACACAAAGCTCAAAAACTAATTAGTAAAGATGTAAGATGCCACAAATCAGCAGTTACATTGATATTAAGGAGATGATTTCATTTACAAAGATTTCAAAAATCACAGTGTTGATATTATCCCTCGTGAGGCAGAGGGTATACTCTTTTATAAATTACATACATCTATCTTTGATACATAATCAATTAGATAGTTTATTGATTCTCTAATTGTACAGTTTAAGAAACAAATTACAACCATTTGTTATGAATACAAAATATTTTTTTTTCTCCGTAAAACTGCACTAATTTATATTACAAAAACCAAAAATACAACAAAATTTACAAAAGGCCGAAGCCTCGCATCTCCGAAGAGAATTTCCCATGATTATCCATTCTAAGCAACAGGCAAAAAGGGACCTGTTTCTTTCCTCCAACATAACCAGTATATAATCGACACAATAGGCTTTTGAGCCAACACAACGGACATATGACTTGACACGATGGACCCATAACTGGACACAGTTGACACGTAGTCTAACACAGTGGACATGCAAACCTTCGCGGCGGACGTTGACTCTATGACAAACAAACATACCGATAAAACAGAAGGAGATGGACTGAGAGTAGCATTTATGGCCATGAAGACAGAGGCTTCTGAACTAATCCTCATCAGTGAGGTAAGGCTCATTCGTTGCCAAGCCCTTGAGCTTCTTGTCATCCTCTGCATCTTGGTGCGACATTTTCGGAGCTGGCTCACTGGGTCCAGCCTCTTCTGCTTGCGTGGGTCGCCTCATATCCACTCTGGGAACCTGCATATCCACCCTTGGAACTGTCAGATTGTCCCCAGGCCTCCGGAGGTCGCTGCAGTGCTCCACAGTGACTGAAACAATGAGTGTGTTGTTCTCCAGCGTACAGGGGATGCGATATCTGACTGCCGGATGCTCCCTGTGACCACAGTCCAGGATATCACCCCTATCTCGTTCAATGCTATGGCTAACGGTGCCTCTCAGGCCTCTGTTCTGCCCAGAAGGATTGTCCACAGAGGCGGAGGGAGAAGTAGCAGGCCTCTGAGTAGCAGGGCGACCCCTTGTTCCACCGCGTCGACTTCCCATCCTAAGTCTCTCAATTGGCATCCTGCAATGGCCTTCCTTAACCAAATTCCTCGAGGAAAGCTTACACCCTGCCAGAGTATGTTCCGTTGCTTCCAGAAGTTGCTGAAGCCGCTTGGAAGAATGCAGGAATACAGCATGGGTTCCGAATTTATGGATCGCCATGTGCCTTGTCCGTGGCTGCACATTGAATGGCGCCTGAACCGGAATGGACATCCCAAGAAAAATCCCCTCTGCAATGAATGTCGCTTGAGCCGAACTGAGCCTCCCCATGGCTTCAACCTTTGGCGCCTGAACCGAAATGGACATCCCAAGAAAAATCCTCTCCGCAATGAATGTCGCTTGAGCCAAACTGAGCCTCCCTATGGCTTCACCCTCCTTCGCAGTTATTACCTCGGCGTGTTGATTTATGGTGGCTTGTCCGGGCTGCCAGCTGCCCATGTGACAAGCCACCTGCCGTTCATTCGTTAAATACACCCGCATCCGGGGGAGGGATGTCTTTTTGCACCAATGAGATGCAGTCCTGTTTGAGTTTAGCATCTTCAACCATATCTAGGGAGCCTGAGAAGTAATGTGTCGACTGTGACACTCCTTGATTTGCTAGCCGATCTGCTACCTGGTTAGCTGTTCTCCTTACATGATGGAAGGATAAATTGTGGGGAGCGTGGAGCTTTTCCTCCAAGGATTCCAAACGGTTTAGCAATCTCCAGCTCTTCGCTATCTTGACTGCCTTAGCTCCAGCCTGCATTCTTTTAGCTGCCTCTATAAGAATGAGAGAGTCGCCTTCTACCTCCAGAGGGGAGAGGTGATGCTGTTCAGCTAGACATATTCCTTTCCAAAGACCCTCTAGCTCCGCTGCATTGTTAGTATCTTTCCCTATTGTGCCATAGTATACTAGTATCTCTTCTCCATTATGTCTACGAATTACTCCTCCGAAGCCTGCTGGGCCACGATTGCCTTTGGCAGCACCATCGAAGTTCAGCTTGTATGAATTGAGTGCAGGTGGGGACCAAGAGGATGGTGAAGCGGATCTGGTGGAAGGTTTGGTGGTTATCTTGACTAGGGATTTGAGTTCAAGATCCCATTCCTTCATAATGCAGCGCTCCTGGTGGATTTTTGGCATGTCATTATCATTCCATACTCTGATGGCCAGAGTTTCCTGAATGTTTTTTTTAAGTGTGAGCCACAGATCATCGATGGATCTAAATGTGCTATTGAAGATTCTATGGTTGCGTTCTTTCCAAAGGGTCCAGTACAGAAATCCTGGTATAATGCGCCACAAAGAGTTGAGGATCCTGCACTTGAATGGGTGTTTTTCCCAGGTCCTTATGGTTGCCGTTATGTCCTCCAGCCTGGGGTGAGCTCTCATATTGCATTTTTCGACTTTCTCCCAGATTTGTTTTGCTAATGGGCATTCTTCCATTAAATGATTGATGGTTTCACAATTTATGTTGCAATTTGGGCATCTAGATGGCCCTACAATTCCTCTTTTTATCAGATTGTCCCAGGTAAGAATGCGTTTTCTGCTAAGAAGCCATAAAAAAGTTGAGATTTTGGGCCAATGCCCAGCTTGCCATACTTGCTCCCATAGTTGATCTTTAACCGCCTGGAGGTTGGAATAGCGCAGGTGATGAGCTTCTTTGGTGGTGAAGGTGCCTTTGGTTGTGTAGCCCCATCTGAGTTTGTCTTGCTGATTGGAGAGGCGAATCTTCCTATTGTTGAGTTCCTGATCAATGTCTGTATACACTTCTCCCTGCCAATCTATTTGCCAGAGTCGCGCCGGTTTCCATGTTTGGAAGTCGTGATTTGGAGATGGCTGCCAGAACTGGTGTACCAAAGGGATGCTTTCTTGGTTCATTTGAGCCTGCCAGAGAGGTTTGTGGAACAGATTGGCCAGTTTCGGAAGTTGTTGCCATGAATCTTCCCAGAATCTAGCTGCCTTGCCTGAGTGAATTTCCCAGAAGCTATGATCTTGGATGAAGCGACTTTGGGTTTTTGCGTTGTTCCAGATGAGTGATACCTGCGCAGTTGGATTGATTCTGATGAGGTCATTCCATTGACTGCCTCTGGCATATTTATCTTGCCATAGTTGGGCCCAGGGGGTGTTTGGCTTGGAGACCCAATTCCACCAAATTTTAGCTCCCATAGTGTTGTTGCTTTGAAGCGGATCACGAAGACCTAACCCTCCTTCTGATTTGGTTTTGCATACCTCTGTCCATTTGACAAGAGCCCATTTCCTGTTCAGGCTTGTGGATCCCCAGAGAAAGTTTCGCTGAAGATTGCGTATTTCTTTTAGAACCCCTTTTGGAGCTGCTAAGATAGAGAATAAATAAAGCGGCATAGCTTGTAAAACTGATTTGATGAGAACGAGCCTGCCTGCCAGATTTAAAGCCCTGAAGGTCCAGGATGAGAGCTTTGATTCTAATTTTTCCAGTAACGATCTCCAAGACACCTGCTTGATTGCTGAGTCGGTAAGGGGGGCGCCCAGGTATTTTGAAGGCAGGTGGGAGATTGTGAATCCCAGAATTCGGGCAATAATCCTTTGCAAGGAGGGGGGAGTGTTGAAGAAAAAGAGTTGTGATTTTGCAGCGTTAATGGAAGTGCCCGAGGCTTCAGAGAAAAGGGATAGAAGAGATTTGAAAGCAGAGGCTTCTTTTGCTGAAGGATGCCCAAAGAGCATAGTGTCATCAACAAATTGCTGATGCGTTTGAGGAGCACGACCATGAAGGGAAATACCTTTAAGAGCATGAGAGGATACAGCCGATTGGAGGAGCCTGCTTAGGCCTTCAACGATTAAAACAAAGAGGAAAGGTGATAAAGGGTCCCCCTGCCGGATGCCACGAGAGGGGAGAAAAGGAGGTGAGGGGGATCCATTCAGAATGACAGAGAAACTGGGAGAAGTGATGAGGTTCATGATCCATCTGGTCCAGGTTGCATTAAAGCCAAAAGCTAAGAGCATTTTGTGAATGTAATTCCAGCTAAGCTTGTCGAAGGCTTTAGAAAGATCTAATTTGAGAAGCATACCTGGTTTCTTGAGTAGCTTTAAAGAGTGTATGACTTCGTTTGATAGAATAATTCCATCCATGATCTGCCGACCTTCAACGTACCCTGTCTGTTCTGGGGAGATGAGCAAGGGTAGGAGCGGTTTGAGTCGGTTTGCGATAACCTTTGAAATGAGTTTGTAAATCACATTACAGAGCGCTATTGGCCTATACTTCTCAGGTTTGTTTGAGGCTGCTTCTTTGGGTACCAAGGCAATGAAGGTTGAATTGAGGGCTGGGAGGACCCAATGCATGCTGCGGGATTCTTCCACCAGATCCCAGACTTCAATTTTTATGAGATCCCAAAATTCATGGAAGAAGTTGGCTGTGAATCCGTCAGGCCCTGGCGCTTTTCCGTCTTTAAGCTGAGCCATGGCGTCTTCTACTTCCTTTAGTGCTACATGCTGGAGCAGTTGAGTATTGTGGTCCTCATTGATGATTTTAGGAATGTGCTGTGTGATAGCTCGGATTGCCTCATCTATGTTACTGTTAGGCTCCTTTAGAATGTCCTTGAAATAACCTGTGAATTCTTTCTCCATATCTTCATGAGCCTCCACTCTTTCACCCTGCTGATTGTTGACAAAGGTAATTTTGTTGTGCATGCGCCGTTGGATGGTAGTTTTGTGGAAAAAATTGGTATTTCTCTCACCCTCTTTGAGCCAGCTTATTTGCGACTTTTGCCGCCATAAAATTTCCTCTTGTTTTTGACGCTCTTCTATTTGATTCCAGAGGATTTTCTCCTGTTGAATTTGTTCTTCTGTGCGTCCTTCCAGAATGAATCTTTGTTGTAATGCTTTCATCTGCTGTTCTAGTTTTTGTCTGCTCTCCTGTATGTTGCCAAAATGATCTCGGTTCCATATTTTAAGAGTTTGCTTCAGATGTTTCAGCTTTTGTTGGAACTGATACATCTTAGCTCCTGCCGGCGGGATGAAGGATGTCCAGGCTTGATTAACCACTGCCTTAAAATTGGTATTTGTGAGCCAGAAGGCTTCGAATCTAAATGGTCGATTGCTGCAATTGCCTGGTCTGGACCATTGGAGAAGAATGGGCCAATGATCTGAGCCTCCTTGTGGAATGATCTCGGCACTGAAATCTCCTCCTAGGTGGATTGCGTTGTCTGAAATTAAAAATAGATCTAGTCGTGAGGCAATTTGGTGAACCCCTTTTCGCTTGTTCGACCAGGTGAAGATGCCATTAGAGGTGGAGATATCCATGAGTCGATTGTCTTGAATGAATTGCTTGAAGCCGCTGCTATCACTATCGAGCCTGGTTCTGCCCCCTTGTTTCTCTTCCATGGACTTTATTATGTTGAAATCGCCTCCTCCTATCCATAAAGGAAAGTATCTGTTTTCATTAAGGAGGGAGATCGTGTCCAAGAGGTCTAATTTTTGCTGTATTGTCTGCGGGAAGTAAACATTGGTAAGATGCCCATGGATGTTGGTGCCGATGAGGTGGAATGTAGCTTGAATGAGATGCAGAGTGGCATGAAAATTATCAAGTGACACAATCTGTGGATTCCATAGAATGGCTAGACCGCCAGAGGCCCCTGAGGCGTCTACTGCGATTGAACTGCTGCCTGCCCAAACTTTGTTACTGAGACTGTCTATTGTTGCGCTGCTACATTTTGTTTCTTGAAGAAAGACTATTGCTGGTTTTTCTTGCATTAGCAGGTTTTTAATCACTCTGTGTTTAGAGGGACTGTTGAGTCCTCTTACATTCCAAGAGATGAGCTTCATGTAGACGGAGATTTGGGCTTGTAGAACTTGGTCAACTTGGGGAATTGCCCCGAATCCATGAGTATTTCACCTACTTCTATTGTACGTTGTAGATCTGTTTTTCTGCCCCTTTTCTTTTGTTCTTTGAGGATTTTCCTTCCATCCCAATGACTGCCTCCTTGGATGCCCAAAATTTTATGGTGCTGTACCCTTGTTAGGACTCCTTCAATTTTGTCTAATTGCCAGGAAGGGATTGAGTTGTACTCTTTTTGCTTACATGCTGCCTCCAGTTTGGATATGTCAAGCTTGGAGATGTCGAACTCTTCTAGATCTACATCTTCTCGATCTTCCTCCATGTCATTTGAGGCAATGAGGGCCTCCTCCACTGATTGTTCATGAAGACTCAGGGCTAGGGCTGCATCTAGATCCATATCAGAAGCTTGTGGAATCTCGTTCAGCATGGTTTTCCCCTTGGAAATGATTAAGGGTCCGGGCTCTGAAACAGAGATGGGATTTTCGGTATAGGGAAGATCTGCAGATTTAGAAGAGGCTGGTTCAGAACGGTTGAGGGAAGACTGGGTAGGGTGCAGCTGTTCTGGGATATCAGCGTTGGGACTGATTTGAATATCTTGTGAGGCAAGAACGGAAAAGCGGTTCTGGGGGGGCGCTTTGAAGGCTTGAGCTGGATTAGCTTGGTTTTTTTTTGCATGTCGGCGACGGGTAGGGATTTTTGTGAAACCATCTGGGTCCAAGTTAGTTTCACTGCAAGGAATTTTGGGCTGCACATTTGAGGGACAGTCACGGAAGAGGTGACCATGCTCATGGCATTTTCGACAACGAAAAGGGATGTGCTCATAATCTAGAGTCTGTTTCCATTCATATTCATCGTGAAAGAGACTTACCGTGTCTGCTAGGGTCTTGGTTAGGTGCATCTTGACGCAGATCCTGGCATAAGAGGTGTATTTGCACGTCTTGGTTTCGGTAGCAACTTTGATGAAGGTTCCCAACTTGTTGCCTATGTCTGCCAGCGTTTCTTCTCGCCAGTACTCCACAGGAAGGGAATACATTCTGATCCATACAGGGGCCCAACTAAAGTCTTCTTTGTCAGGATTGAATCGGGGCTTCCATTCCATTAGATATAAACCTGAAGAGTTGAAGAAGTACGGGCCTCCTTCGAATATCCTTGTTTTGTCTTCTAGATAGTTAAAAATGGCTGTGAAGAAGCCCTTTGGGCCAAGCTGTAAAGTAACTTGTCCTTTGGGCTTCCATTTAGAGGCTATCCAGCCTTGTAAGGCTTTTTCTGTGGGCCAGAATCCCAAGAACTTTCCAATGAGTGCGTAATCTTGCATAAATTGGATTTCCCCATTGATGTGGTGGCTTGGCAGTTCGACCTTGATCGGATCTGCTGCTTTTGGGATACAGGTTGCTGAGGTCACTTTAGTCTGAAAGGAACCAGTCATGTTGTGCCGACCATTGCTTGCTTCGTCCTCCACATTTCGATCTGAGATCGTCTGTCCTTCTTGCGTCCTTTGCTTGTCTTTTTCCGTTTCTGGGTCTGCGATTGCAGAGTGCCAAATCTCTGCCTTTTGTTTCTTGTCAGTTGAGGGTATTCCCAGTGGAGGGGAGGCAGAGCTCTCCCCTCCTACAGCAGATGCCATAGGACTGTCAGTGGCGGAACCTGCTGCAGCTAGCGCAGGTTCGAGTGGCGGCGGCTAGGGTTTCGTGTCTTGAACAGTGTAATCGCTTCAGCATCAGAGCGTTTCTTCTATTCTATATATAAACATTACCAACCATGAATACAAAATATTGTAACAATCTTTCCAAAATAAAAAAATATTGATAAATGAAAGTCATAATTGGTTCTATCATCATGGGTTTACTATCAATAAATAACCATTTTCTTGGCACAAGGGTCAATCTTGAATTGACTCGGTGACAACCCAATTTGAACACTACTTTGTTGAAAATGGAGGATTCAAAACACAAAGTATTAACACAACATCAATATTAGCATGTCTTTGACTTTGGAATTGATGAGACAAATTCTAGAACATAACATCCCTGCAATAGCACCTTCAACGAGCTAAGCTTCCCTTGAAACAATCCCTTGTCATTTTGTTAATAATATTTCCTAAAACAATCAACCTCACATAAAAATATAAGAAAAGTAAATAAAGTAAGGTGACATGGAAAATAAACGTACTTTGGTCAGAAGAAAGTAAATGAGGTAACATGGTATAGCTTTTAAGGCCAAAAGGGTAGGAAAAATAGGGAAAATAGGTACAAAAAATTGCCAATTCCACATCCCAATAGGGGGACCATGAGGACAAGGAGAGGAAATTTGAGTGAGGTACCATCGAGATTCAAATAAACATCTGAGTCTACTATTGGTTCCAAATTCGATGAAGTGTGGAGGGACAAGGTATCCATACCTGAAATTAGTGAATGTGATGTTAGTTCTGAGGTCCCAAGAAGCTATAGAGGAGCCCACGAAAACTCACTCTACAGGGTCCAAATGATCCATGTGGATATTGGTGGCCACTCGCCTATTCCACTTGGACCCCCACAACTATCTCTTTCAATTTTCAGTTTCAATGTTTTGTAGCAATCTTCAACAAACTTCGTCCACGTGCTACGACCTCCACATAAACCTTTCTTGGGCAAGGTGGGGTTTTTTTTTAGCAGGATTGTTTTGGGCGACGAGTTTGCAGATCAGATCTGAAACTTTTAGTGCAAAGTTTACAAAAAAAAAACATATTTGGATTCCTTGCGAAAAAATACCCAAATTAAAAAAAAATAGGCTTAATTGAATTCCGGATGAGGGAGATATCATTGATTTAAAATTAGTTGTGTTGCAGAATTTTTTCTGATGTCAATTCATGGATGGTGACTCTCCTATCATTTTTTACATTTTTGTGTAGAATTTCAAATTTATTGCATATCTGAGCTTCTCTTGGAAAATCACCCATTTTCAAAGAAAAAATTGGTCGAATCAGAGTTTGGATGAGGGAGATATCGTTGATTTAAAATCAACTATTTTTTCAAAGATTTTGTGACAGCAGGGAAGTTGCAACACTAACTACTGTTCTCAACTCTTGTGGCCATGGGACCTATGGATGACCATAACTATACAAAAATGATCCAGAGTTCACCTTCACATACCAGATGCTAGTAGATAGCAAGCAAGTTCCTGATTTCCACCTCTAGGATGCATTATTATGCTACCTGAGACACCTTTGTGTTCCTTCAAGTAAGTGTGCTAAGCTGATTTGGGAGGTGCACTACAGTCGAGTCGTAGGACACATTAGTGTGGAGAAAATTGTGGTTATACTACAAAAGTACATTTATTGGATAAAACTCCAAATGGATGTTGGAAAATATATTTAAAATCCTGCACTACCTGTGCCATCACCAAGCCAACCATCAAGAAGAAAGGCTTATACACTCCTCTGCCTACTCCTAACCAACCTTGGGAATTGATCTCCATGGACTATATTTCTGGCCTCCCTTCTACCAATCATGGTAATGGTTGTGTATTTGTGACGTGGACAAATTTTCTAAATGGCTATATTGGTGGCCTACAAGAAGAGTATCACAACAAAGGACACTGCCAAACTCTTCTTTGAATGAGTGTGGGTACATTTTTGGATCTCACTGACCATTATATCAGATCGGGATAGCAAGTTCCTGAGCACATTCTAGTCAAACCTTTGGACGTTATTGGACACCAAGCTCACCAAGTCGACTGCATTCCATCCTCAAATTGATGGCTAGACAAAAGCCGTCAATAGGATGATAGTGTACATACTCTGCATGTACAACTCCAAGCATCCACGAACCTGGGATGAGAGTCTTCCCTATGTGCAACACAATTATAACAAATCTCTCCATAGCTCGACTGGTCACAGTCCCTTTCAAGTGGGTCTAGGATTTCAACCATTATGTCTGATTGATGTTGCCATGCCTCATGTGACTACACAGACATAATCCACACATGTATTTTCCGAGGCTAATAAAGCAACCAGATTTATTGAACGCATCCAACACATCCACCAACAAGTTCACCACATCTTAGAGAAGTCAAATTCCAATTACAAGTAACGACATGATCAACATCAGGTGCCACACAAGTTTCAAGTGGGCGACAAAGTTTGGTTGCATTTGCAGAAAGAACGCCTTACTACAGCTCATCAGAAGCTTAGACCACTCTGATATGGGCCTTACACCATTACCAACATTGTTGGAGACAATGACTTTAAGCTCAACATTCCCCCATTTCTTGGCATGCACCCAATGTTCAATGTGGACTGCCTTTGACCATACTTTCCACTATTATTGGACACATTTGACATTGCAGAACAACTCACAACAACATAGTTAAACCCATATTGCATGGAACAGGCCACAACTGATCAGATTATGGACACACAGATCAAGAACACTCGCCAACAGAAGATCCAACTGAATTCATCCTATCCTTTCAAATAAGATGTCGCTTCTTCAATTTAACCCCCATAAAACTCTCAACAAAAAGTTGAACTTTTCCTCTCATAAAATCATCATCATATGGTGTTAAGGGGTTGTTATCCTAATAAAAGCTTTGTATGTGCTTTGGGTTTATGAATGAGTTAATGCACTCATTCATAGGTATGAGGATATTTTTTTTCACTTCATCCAAGGTGTTTATGAATCCATCTCTATATTGAAATGTGTACTTAAGCTATATATTGACATTAAAGATCTTTTGTGCATGTTCATTCTCGTCGAAAAGTTTGTTTTGACTTTGTTAATTCTCTTTTCAATTGAAAAGAATAACTCTTTTTTTCCCTTTTATCTAGTAACCCACGAATTTAAAGACTTAAATGCACAATTTAATTTTACTATATATACAATACAATACAATAAAATAAAATAAAATAATATATATATATAATTCACATATGTATAATACTTCTAATAAATTTGTAAAATTTTAATAAAACATATTCAAATATAACTACACAAATGCCCATTAATATTAACTAAAAATGATTGAGACAATCGCTCTTATACATACTTGTGTATATAAATATATAGCTTATTACATTACAATATTTGTTTATATATAAAGTATACTAGAATCCTTAATATTTATTAATATCTACTTTATATGAATATCAAAGTTATACGTCTTATATTGTGAGTGGTATGAAATAAAATTAATACAATACTAATTTATGATAGTCATTATTTATAAAAAGATCATGAATTTTTTTTAGAATAAAGGTGTTGGTTTAAGTATTGGTTTAGCACAAATGCACACCTTAGGGGGATGGATTGATGAAGTTGTGCATTTGCGCATGGGAAATAAAGTGTTTGTGCATATGTGTATAAATTTATTTCTTGACCAATGCACAATCTAACTCTTGACCGAGTGGGTAGTGATGGTGTGATGTTTGTCCATATGTATAAAAATGCACAATTTCATCTTTCAAAGAAAAGGGTCATGGAGGTGTGAAAATTTGGGGTGAATGGATGCATTCATGTACATAAGTGAGTAAATTTGTGTATTTGTGCATAAGTTGATAAATATAGAAGTATCTTGTATTACTATTGTATTGAATACATAAGACGTCTTCCATATATAACAATATAAGAGACCTAGTCTTAGTTAAAGATAGTTATGACAATTAGGAAAACAAGAAATCCTACATGAGCTTACAACTCATAATGGTTGGCTCATTGGAAAAGGAACATTGGAAAATACCAACACTAAAAACCCCCATTAAGGGAAAAATAGGGAGTTAAAATAAAGAAATTGGATCTGCACAACAAGGCTGGTGGGCTCCAGTATTGCAGCAATAATGCTGCAACTCCTGGGACTCCATTCTTTACTTTTATCAACCCGGTAGTTCGTAACAAACTTGGAAGCGACGGTGTTGTATGCACAAGTACTAGCTCTTGCCGCAACTGTCACTTGGTCAGCTGGCACAAGTCCGCTAGGGGCTTAAGCCAACTTCTATGAGCTCTTAGAAGAAGCTTTTTAACTAATGGATGAAAGCTAACTCAAAGGAAGCTAATCTACTTGCGGAAAGAAACTGAAAGCCAAAAAGTAACGCAAACCCTAATTCTACCAGCTAGTCCTACTGATGCAAAGGAGAGAATGCAAACTACTGGAAGGGATGCCATTACTTCTATGAAGGTAAAATACATGTGCCTAGACTACCTCTACCTGAAGAAAACATCTTTTTGTATTTTTGAATAAGTTATTAGAATTATCATGCATGTGCTTTTAACTGGATTTTTACTGTGTAGGGGTGGATTAAGGAGGAGTAATGCTTGGAAAAGGTTAGGAAGGTTCAGAGAGGGTCTAAGGAGTCCCTAACACCCTTCTGGAGAGTTTCACAAAGTTTGACTATCAAGAAACCTCATTTGTGAGCTTCTACAGGAAGTCTGCAGGGGTTCTACAGGATGTTCAGAGATTTCTACAGGATGTTCAGAAATTTCTACAGGATGTTTAAAAAGTGGATTTTAGAGGATGGGTGAGTGAGAGAAGATGCATGAATGGATAGGGAGGTAGGATAGGGGCCTGGAGTGACTCAGGGACTGGTGGATGGAGCGGTGAGAGGGTGTAGAAGGCTGACTTGGCTTAAAGAAGGCTAAGACAATGATGGAGCAAGAAGGTAGGGTTACGTGGGCAAAAGGACAGGTGTGAGACGAGGCACCTAGCTAGGAGATGGAACATCGGGCTCTGATGAAGTTTAGGCGGATGAGAGAGTGGTAGAGATGCCCTGCACGGTGTACATTTAACCGAATCAACAAAGTCTTACAAATAATCAAAGTCCTAGCTAATCTAATCTAACTGTCAATAAAACGAATGAACAACAACTTTATTTGGAAAGAAAACCATGTACATCAATCATGCAAAGAAACATTTCAAAGATCTGAACCCATAACTAACTTCTGCAAATGAAAACAGTACACTAAGGATTGCATGTTCAAGCAAACTAGTGTTTTTGTTGGGGAAGCACTGTTTCTTCAATTCCAGCCCCGGATCCAATAAGGATGAGGTGAAACTGAGAGTGATTTGACCCTTTTCTTGGAGCTTTTTTCATGTTATTATCCTACAAATCTATTTTAAACATCTGAAGCAATTCTATTCATAAACAGTGACCTATTTAACCAACACAACTAAATCTACCCAACAGAAATACGTTTCAAATGCATAAAAGGAAAACAACGATGCATAAGGGAAAGGTAACAGTACAAAAAGGAAGCCCTAGGCTCTCAGGTTGGGCCCAACCCTGAGAGCTATGGCTCCTATAGAAAACTCATAGTTGATATAAAATCGGACTGCTTCTCATTATCAAAAAATAGTCATAAGTCAAGAGTTATGCCAAAATGGCTACAAGAGAACACAGTAAAGCTAACAACACTGTAGTGCAAAATATGCAATGGTTTCAAAAGTCGCTTACAAATGTTGAGGCCTTAACATTTATACACCACGAGGGCCCTAGCTGGCCTCCTAAATCTATGGGACTTGGCTGTCCAAACTGTGAGTAGACAGCCCCTTCCAAAATCTGTTTGGCTGCCTTCTAGATCCGGTTTTGGTGGCCTTTGGAGCTCAGAGTTGGGGGTGAAGATCCCGAAGAAGGGCTATTTAATGCCATAGACAACCCCCCTATGAATCCTCACCTCAAGCTTGGCTGTCTTCTAGCCCATGAATGCTCGGTTTTGCTCCAACATGTGTCAAAAAACCTGAAATGAGCACATGTTAGCCACCTAGGAAGAGTGACTACCCTTATTCGTACAAATGACATAAACATACTGAAAAATAATGCATAAGCTATGAAAAATGAAGGATTGAACAAGGACTGAACAAGGATAATTAGGCCAAATGAGCCCAACAAGTTACCAAATTTGGGGCTCATCAAAGGCCTAATAAAGTACCCAAGTAAAAACTCTCATAAGCAAAGAAAAGGAGAAAAACACATAGGAAAATACGCCTCTCCAAGAGAGAGAAAGATTCTAATTCTCAAAACATGGAAGATGAAACTATAGATCCCACATTGATCCACTAATTAGCAAGAATAGAAGCCCGATCCAATCAAGAAGCACCAAAAATTTGAAGAGGAGAGCCAATAAATCTCAGTGTACTTGGTTGAACTTTGAAGTAGAAGTTGTTGCAGAGGCATAAGAAAAGAAAACAATGAAAACCATCTCATAAATGCTTTAGAAAAGAGAGGCACTAGTAAATAATTAGTACAAAGGATTCAAATAGAAGAAACTACCATGAACCATCAAATGAAAATTGAGACCTATAGACACTGAAAGGTCCAAATAAAAAGTATGGAAAGGATAAGAAACCCCAATTTTCCAACACCATAAAAAATTATTGTTTCAAAACTCCCTTGCAAATTCATCTTGTAGGAAAACAAATTACATATCACAACTTCCTCCCCTTATTTTTTCTATTGTGAATGCTAATCAAAACATGGCACAACAGTACTCTCGAAGAAGTTTGAACAATGTCACCATCAATGATGATCAAATACTATCGAAGTAGTCAAGATAAAAATAAGAAGACAACATGGTCCAATAGATTAATTGACTAGATAACAAGGCAATAATAACATATAATCTTTGTTTATAAAGGCAATCTATGTCAGCATCAAACTCCCCCTTCTTTAAACACAATTGAGGGAGCAACACCAATCAAAGCTTTGTCAATAAATAACCTAATCAAAAACTCCAATCAACTCGCATTTTTTGTCAATCCTCATTTGATACAATTACATAATTTATGATACATAAAAATATGAAGTTTGTAAATGCTTATTCAAATGATGTCATGACCATCCATCAATCCAACCACAATCAATCCTAATAGTCGGTATTGGTGCACAATTTTGTCTTTGACATCATTTTTTCAATGAGCTAATTGTATAGCTACTAGGCTTTTGATTCATGGGTAATCTCCTCTAATTCTTATGTGGGTGTTGATATGTTTCATATTGTTTCTATGTAGACTCAAATGTTTTTGCAACAACATTATCATTTGTAATGAAAATTTCATCCATCTCATTAATCTGTACAACATAGTAAGTAGAGCTATGCTCTTATAGCAACTCAGTTTGAGCTCCACTGCAAAAAATGACACCTTCCCATATTCAACAAGATTGCATGTAGGCAGTGAGTCAGTATCAACAACATATCCAACACCTACTCTAGATGTTTACACTTCAAGATAAATACAAACAACAATTTCATGTCAATTCTTCCCAAGTCCTCCCTTGGTATATCCCATTTTCTTATCAACTGAGACCCTATACCAATAGCGCATTTTTCAAAGATAGGTGAAACAAAAGAATGTGATGAAACACAAGAACCAACTTCAACCTTCTTACAAATAATGGGGCTATAAGCAATATCATCAAAGGTGGAAGAAGTAATAGCTAAGCATGGAAGCTAAACAATATCAATCTTCTTCTCAACATTCTTTAGTCAACTAACTTCCAACTCAACATTTTTTTCTAGTCCTATAAGCCTGAATAATCTCATTCTTCTCAATCAATTTTAGTAACAAGGCATCATAATCTTCTTGCAAGGCCAAATATTTGTCAAACAGTCTATTTTATCTGCTCAAAGAGGAGCAAATTCTTCATGAATTCCTTCCATGGAAGCTTGTAAATAAGAAACCTCATTATCCCATTGGGAATTTCTCTCCTCCAACCTACAAATTTTATCCTCCAAAGAAACATTTTTATAAATGTAAGAAAGCCTTAAATTCCTCCTCCAAATCATCAAGAATGTCGACATTGATAACAAATTCATTTGCAAGACTCTAGAAAAAGGTTCTCTTTGTTCTCCCTACACCATCAACCTTTCTCGGCCATAGTAGTATGGAACCATGTACCTTTAGTATGTAACTAATTCTTTAGTTCTTAATTCTATTTCAACAAGAGAGAAACGACTAATTGTAAGTTAAAGACCTCATTACAAAGTTGATCAACTAACTTCTTCTCATAGAGTTCCTGCAATCCTTTATCCATTTTTAAAAATTGTACACAACACAATAAGTTAGAAAATGAACTCAAAAAGAGTAACTACCAATTGAGTCATGAGCAAAGACTCCTTGGAAATATTGCATAGAAAGATCACGCCAAAAACACAAATCTCTCGATCGTTGAAACTACATATGGTCAACATCAATGGGCATCATTTACTTAGGATTTTAATTTTTTATTATTGTTTAATATATCATAGTAAAATAAAAAATCATTACCTCAAATTAAGTACTTATGAAAAATCCTTTCCCATAGTAATCCTTAAATATTCAATACAAAAGACTTAATATCATGAAAAAGTTTAAGACAATAAGGTTGATATCTATGATGATGTAGCTAGAGAAGTGACAAACAAGTTCCAAGTCCCTTCCACATTCTAATAATATGGGTGGTAATCCTATGGTACAACTTTGTAAAAAAATGCATACAAATAACCCTTAATATAATGTGTATGAAATGTTAGAAAACACCAAGAAAAAATGATCTATATATTATGCACAGGAAAGAAATTGAAGAGTGCATTGTAGCAGTGATAGTGGGAACAAGGGATCACATCTTCCATGAACATCACAAGATGATTCACTAAAAAATGGAACTATGAGAAAGATATGGCACAAAATGTGACCACTACATCTAGCTTCTAGTGTAAAAGAACGTTAAACAATACAAACAATGCACTATTGAATCCATTTTTTCAATGATGGAACTCAAGCCTTATCATTTGGGGAAGTCTAGAGAGAATGGGAATGGAGAATATCTAGAAATTATTCTCAGGTATTCACATTCTCTTGTATAATATATGACCGTTTTGCATTGAATTAAGGCACAAGAACCAATGTTCACTTGGATTCATCAACAGTTAGAAAGGGGTTTCAGTTAAATATGGAAACTGGATAGAGACGGGCTTTAAATGCTTTACAACTTAGCATTAGTGGTTTTGTCCCTTCCAACCTCAATGATTTGAAATGAGGTGATCCAAGGTTCAAGCCCATAATGTGTTGAAGTTTGAATTTCAAATTCAACATAACAACGCAAAAAACCCTCATAGAAAACCAATTTAGTATTAGTGTTATTACTTAAGAAATTCTCATCTAGATTGAATTGGTACTTCAATCTTGTATCTAGGAAACATAATGAAAAATATATTGATATATAATACGATTGTGAAATGTTGTAATCCATCATGTTTGTTGCTAATCCATATGCTTTTAAATTCTGAAAAAATATCTTGTAAGTCAAAATGTCACCTAGGGTGCTAGCTACATGTAGCTAGCACATGAGCTCCTTGAGATGTTTGACAATGGAGGCATTACTTCCCACATTAATGAACTAGTTATGGAAACTCCTTGAATTTATTCAGCGTGTTCTTTCCATTCAATGGATTAGTTATACAAATTTGACTATACAAATAAATGGATTTGCGCAATTGTGAGAACCCACATGGTAATAACACAAGCAACCATCACGGCGATCATATTTTTTGAATAGTCAAAATAGTCATGATCAAATAGGACACACTCTATTCAATTACAAAAGAGAGGATCTGAAACTATGATTTGATTTAAGGTTGTTTGTTAGTGAAGAAGAGAGTGAACACAATGAGCATAATCTACACATTTGAAATAATGATGCAATCACCAATCCATAATGAGAACCATCGGTTACTGATCTACAATGAACCACCATAGTGAGAAAAACTCTCACTATAATATATGTAATTAAACTCCCTCATTAGGGGGATTTTTAGGTAAAATATGGGCCTCAAAATAAAAATGGTGCTAAGAAAGTCAACTTTAAAAGAACCAATAAGATTCAAGATGATGTTATCCCCAGGGGTGAATATTTTTGGAGTCATATGAAAAAACCAAAATTGTATTTTTGGTTTATCTCCTTATAGGAGCACTCAAATGTCAATTATATATTTTCATTTATTTTTAATGTGCATCTACTCAAAATTATACAGAGTGGGTACTCATTGGATGCAGGATTTGAATTCTTCATCCAATGGGTGTCTACACTTGACATTTGAGTAAACCTATAAGGATATAAGAAAAAAATACAATTACACTCTTATTTTACTATTTTAACTTTTATTTTATTATTTTCTTTAGGAGGCCCATTTTATACTTCAAAATTCTCCTAATAAAACCTTCAGTGCTTTCAACCAAATTGAAACCACTCACACATATCTACATATATGTAATAAAAAAAGGGTGAGGGACCTCATGTAAATTTGAAAAAAAGAATATCTAAGCAAATCAAGTAATCAGGGAAGGAGATTCCCACTCTGATACCATGTAGAAATATCTTGTACTATTATTTTATTGAATACACAAGAATTCTTGCATTTATAACAACAAAAGATACTCGGTGTTAGCTAAAGATAGCTATAAAAACCAGGTGGATAAGAAATCCTATGTGAGCTTACAACTCATAATAGTTGGCCCATTGGAAAAAGGAGCTTTGAAAAATACCAACACTAAAAATACCTTCACCTCCTAAAAAGGTGGATAAAATTGTGCATTTACACAATCCTCTAGAAAAATGAGTAAAGAGATGCATTTATACATAAACACATGTTGAAGAGTGAATTAAAGGTGTACATAACTCATAAACAAGATTATCATATATACAACTATAATATATTAGTTACAACCTATAGACAGTTAGGTGTTTCAAACATTATGGGCTAGAACCTAAGAATAGATGGAGATGTTGCAACATTAATTTGCCATGCTATCCCCATAATAACATGGAAACTAGTCGGCTCTGATCGCTCTGATGCGAATTCCTGCTCATCGCAGCCAAACCCTAACCAGCCGCCGCCCCTGACTGTTTTCCCTGCTCCAGCCGCCGCTCCTCTGCTGGTCGATAGCAATGGATATGGTGGTCGGAGGGGAGAGCTGTGCTCCCCCTCCAAAACACTCCACGAGTTTTGACAATACCCAGTACTCTCAGCCTCTGCACCCTTCTGATGCAGGCCCAGATGCAGGTCAAGGCGAACATCGGAAGGCTGAGGCAAGGATTCATACGGCCCCGACAGAAGAAGACAATGCTGACAAAGAGAACCACGACAAAGCCAAAGCGCCTCAGCCCAAAGCAACCTCAGCCACTTGTATCCCAAAAGCTGCTGAACCCATCAAGGTGGACCTGCCCAGCCACCGCATCAATGGTGAAATCCAGTACATGCAAGATCATGCACTCATAGGGAAATTTTTAGGCTTCTGGCCTATGGAAAAAGCCTTACAAGGCTGGATAGCTTCAAAATGGAAGCCCAAAGGACAAATAACTCTGCAACTAGGACCAAAGGGCTTCTTTACAGCTATATTTCACTGTGTGGAGGACAGAGTGAGGATATTCGAAGGAGGGTCGTACTTCTTCAACTCTTCAGGCCTCTATCTCATAGAATGGAAGCCCAGATTCAATCCCGATAAGGAGGATTTCAGTTGGGCACCCGTCTGGATCAGGATGTACTCCCTCCCAGCAGAATACTGGAAAGAAGAAACGCTGGCGGACATAGGCAACAAACTGGGCACCTTCATCTGAGTTGCAGCAGAGACAAAAACTCGCAAGTACACCTCATACGCTAGGATCTGCGTCCAGATGCATCTGACCAAAGCTCTCGCGGATACGGTAAAGCTCTATCACGATGATTATGAATGGACTCAACCTTTAGATTATGAACACATCCCCTTCCGCTGTCGTAAGTGTCATGAGCACGGCCACCCATTCCGTGACTGTCCTTTAAATTCCCAGTCCAAAGCAGCTGTTGTTGTCTCTGATAAAGACTCTGATGGTTTTATCAAAATCCCCAACCGCCATAGGCATGCCAAAAAGAGTTAGCCAGTTATTGAAAACACTCTCAAAACGGACCACCAGAACAAATTCTCTGTTCTTGCAACGCATGACAAAAATGATCATCCCAATTCTGAACCCCCATACAACCCCTCTTCGCCCTCTTCCTCCCTCCTTCACTCAGATCCCTTGCAGTCCTTTGACAAAGATTCTTTGAAGCCCACTCCCAGCCCTTCTTTGGAGAAAGGTAAATCCATATCAATATTCAGTCCCCTCTCTTTCTCTAAAGAGCAACCCTCAGTGGATAATAAGCAGCAGGACTCTGATATGGAAACCGATGCTACTCTGGCTCTCAGTCTTCAGCAAGAAGCGGATGAGGAAGTTCTAGGTGAAACTACTGTTATGGAAGAAGATCAAGCAGATGTCACCATCGATGGACTAGACATCTTCACACTTGAAGCGGCATGCAAACAAAAAGAATACAACTCCATTCAACCTTAGCAAATCGACAAGCTGGAAGGAGTCCTAGCCAAGGCGCAGCATAATAAAAGCCTGGGCATACAGGGAGGCAGTCTATGGGATGGAAAAAAGATACTCAAGGATCTCAAGAAAAGGGGAAGAAAGACAGACCTACAGCGCACCATAGCAATAGGTGAAATACTTATGGAATCAGGGCGATTCCCTAAGTTGACAAAGTTCTACAAACCCAAATCACAGTTTACATGAAGTTAATATCTTGGAATGTGAGAGGACTCAACAGTCCCTCAAAACACAGAATGATCAAACATTTGATCCAGCAAGAAAAACCAACCATAGTTTTTCTACAAGAAACCAAAAGCAACACTGATGCTATTGAACGAATCCGTGGCAAAGTTTGGGCAGGAAGCAGGGCCATCTTTGTTGATGCCTCCGGAGCCTCAGGTGGTTTAGCCATCTTATGGAACCCACAGATCATCACATTATATGACTTCCACGCCACCCTCCATCTCATTCAAGCCTCATTCCACCTCGTTGGCACCGGCATACATGGTCATCTCACAAATGTATATTTTCCTCAATTAGTTCAGCAAAAAATAGAACTTCTGGAAACGATCTCTATTCTCAATGAAAACAGACAATTCCCGTTATGGATCGGAGGTGGCGACTTCAACATAATAACTTCCATGGCAGAGAAACAGGGAGGCGGAATCAGGCTCGACAGTGACAGTGAAAGCCTCAAAGAATTCATTCAAACCAATCACCTCATGGACATCCCTACCTCTAATGGAATTTTCACCTGGACAAACAAACGACGAGGCATTCATCACATAGCCTCCCGTCTTGACAGATTCTTTCTCTCTGACAATGCAATCCATCTAGGAGGGGATTTCAATGCTTCCATCCTTCCCCAAAGCGGGTTTGATCACTGGCCAATTTTGCTACAATGGTCCAGACCAGGCAACCAATGCAACAGACCCTTCAGATTCGAAGCATTCTGGCTTACAAATGCCACTTTCAGAAAGGTAGTCAGCGATGCTTGGGCAGCCTACACTCCGCCGCAGGGTGCCAAAATGTATCAATTCCAACAAAAGCTAAAAAATCTGAAATATGTCCTCAAAGTCTGGAATCGCACAAGTTTTGGCAACATTCAGGAAAAGCGCTCACAATTAGAACAGCAAATGAGTAAACTCCAACAAAATCTCATTCTCCAAGGCAGAACAGAAGAACAAGCACAACAGGAACATGAACTTTGGAACCAAATCGAAGAACGCAGGAAGCAAGAAGAAATACTCTGGCGGCAAAAATCGAGAATCAATTGGCTCAAAGAGGGGGAGAAGAATACAAAATTCTTTCATAAGACCACCATTCAAAGGCGAATGCACAATAATATCGCGTTCATCAACAACCAACAAGGCGAAAGAATTGAGGAGCATGAGGACATGGAAAAGGAATTCACAGGGTATTTTAAGGAAATCTTAACGGAGCCCATTGAGAACAGGGAAGCAGCAATCCGGGCCATCACGCAGCACATCCCAAGCATCATAACTGAAGATCACAACAACAGATTACTCCAGCCCACTACCCTGCAAGAAGTTGAAGAAGCCATGGCTCAACTCAAGGACGGAAAAGCACCTGGTCCCGATGGCTTTACAGCCAATTTCTTCCACGAATTCTGGGACCTCATCAAAAATGAAGTTTGGAACCTTGTTGAAGAATCCAGAAGTATGCATTGGATCCTCCCATCCCTCAATACCACCTTTCTAGCTCTGGTTCCCAAAGGTGAAGAACCCAATAGGCCGGAAAACTTCAGACCTATCGCACTTTGCAATGTCATATACAAGCTAATCTCAAAGGTTATTGCAAACAGGCTCAAACCTCTCCTACCCCTGCTCATATCTCCGGAACAAACAGGATATGTGGAAGGACGGCAGATTATGGATGGAATCATACTATCAAATGAGGTTATACACTCTTTAAAGATCCTTAAGAAACCAGGTATGATTCTAAAACTCGACCTCTCCAAAGCTTTTGATAAGCTTAGTTGGAATTTTATTCAAAAAATGCTTTTAGCCTTTGGATTCAGTGCAACATGGACCAGGTGGATCATGAATCTCATTACCTCCCCCAGCTTTTCAGTTCTTTTGAATGGATCTCCCTCTTCTCCCTTTCGACCCTCCCGTGGCATAAGACAAGGGGATCCTCTCTCTCCTTTTCTCTTTGTTCTAATGGCAGAGGGTCTCAGCAGACTTCTCAAAGCAGCTATTGCCTCTCAAAAGCTTAAAGGGATTTCTATACATGGTCTCAATCCGCTGTCCCACCAACAATTCGTGGACGACACCATGTTATTTGGCCATCCATCCTCAAAAGAAGCCTCAGTGTTTAAATCTCTCCTCTCCCTTTACTCTGATGCCTCTGGCACCTCCATCAATGCCTCAAAGTCGCAACTCTTCTTTTTCAACACCCCCCTCTCCACACAAAGGAATATTGCCAGAATCCTGGGATTCACCATTTCCCATCTGCCATCTAAATATCTCGGAGCACCCCTCTCAGTTTCAACTATTAAACACGCATCATGGCGATCCCTCCTTGATAGGCTGGAATCAAAACTCTCTTCGTGGACCTTTCGTGCTCTCAACATGGCAGGCAGATTGGTCTTGATCAAGTCTGTCCTTCAAGCTATGCCACTGTACCTCTTCTCCACACTTGCAGCTCCAAAATGGGTCCTTAAAGCCATTCGTAACCTACAGCGCAACTTCCTCTGGGGCTCCACGGGCAGAGATCGAAAATGGGCCCTCGTTAATTGGAAAGAAGTATGCAAACTCAAAACAGAGGGCGGACTAGGGCTTCGAGATCCACTTCAAAGTAACAACACTATGGGAGCCCGAATGTGGTGGAACTGGCTCACCAAGCCTCACTCACCCTGGGCTCGCCTATGGCAAGAAAAGTATGCTATGGGAAGTCAATGGCAAGATCTCATCAGAATCAACTCCATCGCCCAAGGCTCTCCAATCTGGAATGCTGCTAAGATACACAGCCGCTTCATACAGGAACATAGTTTTTGGGAAATACACTCTGGCACGTCAGCTAGGTTCTAGGAGGATTCGTGGTAGCAGCTCCCCAAGCTGGCAAATCTATTCCAGATGCCACTCTGGCAATCGTATATGCAGCAAGAAAACCTCATTCAAGTTCATCAATTCTGGCAACAAACGCAGCATCAAGAATACCAAATATGGAGACCCGCAAACAGCTGGCAAAGGGACTGGGAAGGTGAAACATACTCAGACTTGGACCAGGAACTCACACAACGCAGAATTCGCTACTCCAACTAGCAGGATAAGCTCAGATGGGGTCACAAGCACAAAGGCACATTCACCACTAAAGAAGCACATCAGTTGCGCTATTCAGACACCCAAGGGGATCAAGACCAAATTTGGGCACGAGTCTGGCTTCCAGGGCTTTGGCCTAAAATCTCAACCTTCTTATGGCTGCTCAGTAAAAGGCGCATTCTTACTTGGGATAACTTGATAAAACGGGGATTCATTGGGCCCTCTAGATGCCCGAACTGCAATCTTCACACTGAGACAATCAACCATCTAATGGAGACCTGTCCATTAGCAAAGCAGCTTTGGGAGAGGGTGGAGAACTGCAATAAAAGAACAGCACCGAGAGGAGAGGATGTAACGGACAATATTAGGAACTGGGACAAGAACCCATTCCGAAGCCAACTTCTCAATACCTTATGGGATCTAATTCCAAGTTTTCTGTACTGGCTTCTCTGGAAAGAGCGTAATTCACGCATCTTCAACAACACCTCTCGGACAATAGACGCTCTATGGCTTATCTTCAAAAGAAATATCCAGGAAACCTTAGCCATAAGAACATGGTATGACACTGACATGCCAGAAGCACCACAAGAAAGGGATATTTTTAAAGAATGGAATCTTGACCTTTCAGCCTTTGCAAAGGTCCTCACTCGTCCCCCTCGCAGCCCCACCTCCCCGTCCTCATGGTCCCCACCAGCTCTCAACTCTTTCAAGCTCAACTTTGATGGGGCAGCAAAGGGTAATCCTGGTCCGGCAGGTTATGGAGGAATCATCAGAAGTCATACAGGAGCACCTATGCACATCTATTATGGCTCTCTTGGCAAAGACACTAACAATGTAGCGGAGATGGAAGGACTTTGGCAAGGGATCTGTTTCGCAGAGCAACTACACTTCTTCCCACTTGAGGTGGAAGGCGACTCTCTCATCCTAATCAATGCAGCCAAGACAATCCAAGCAGGAACGACAGCGGACAGAGTAGCAACCGGCTGGAGACTTCTAAGCAGGTTGGAATCCTTGGAAGCAAAGCTTAAAAATCCACATAGCATTACCTTTCAGCATGTGCGAAGAACAGCAAATCAGGTAGCCGATAGAATGGCTAACCAAGGAGTTTCTCAGACCTCAACATACTTTTCAGGATCCCTGGACATAGTTGAAGATGAACAACTCAAAAAAGACTGCATCACCTTGGTGCAAAAGGATCTTTCCCCCCCAGATGCGGGTGGTTGTTAGCTATACAAGGCTCATGGCTTGTCAGCAGGGCAAGTGTCCGCCCGGACAAGCCACGTACACCCGGAGGACTTGCCCTAAATGTTCCAGCACGCAGCATTTAAGGAGAAGGGATATGGGTCATGGCAGAAGCATCCCTTCGACATTTACTGCTCGCCTTGAGAAACGGACTATGGCGCTTCAAAGCCAAAGGTTCTCGGAAATTCTCCCGCATTTCTCGTCTGCTCCTGTTCTAGTCTTGAGGGAGGTGGCGGAAGCTCACTGTTATGGCTCTTATTCAGGCTCTGAGAGCGACTGTGATGGTTTAGAGGCCATAGATTTGGGCAATTGGGGGGCATACTTGCAGTCTGGTTGCGAACCTGGGAGATTGGCGGTGTTGCAAACCTGCTACCCGCAGTCTTGTTTGAGGTTTGGGGGTCTGGTTCAGAGTGACAATTCGTGTAAGCACACTCGCCACCCGCTCATTTTCAGTATGCAGCGAGAACGCCAAAGGGGAACCAGTCGGCGTGGCAGCTATAGTGGCAGAGCCCCGACTCAGGGGCATGCCCCTTCTCCCTCTTCCTCAATTGAAATATCTTTTGAGCGCAGATGACCGAGGGGAAGGCCCCCGGGCAGAGGAAGAGCGGCAGAAGTTCCAGAGAGAATGGAATGTGGGCACACTGAGCACCCTATGGTAAGATATCGCCTTCCATGTACATTGTCCAATTCCACTTTCTTCGTAACAGTTTCAGTGGAGCACTGCAGCAATCCATGGGGTGAAGATGAGGCTCCTCGTGCCAACCCTCCGCGGGTTCTTGGGGTAGTACCCACAGTTGACATGGAATTTCCCGCCATTGACATGCTGCGGCCTATTCAAGATCCTGGAGAAGGCCCGAGTGAACCTATGCAGCGCAACGCTGGTAAGGCCATCCACCAGCCTCCCTGCTGCAAGATGGAGGACGAACCACAAACAACTGAAGAAGAATAGCATGCTCAGCTCGCGCTCCAGGTTTTACAGCTCGGATTTCTCTCTCTGTCGGCTCCCTTCGCTATCTTATATGTGTCTGCACTTTGTCACTATGTATCTCTGTCCATCTCTGTTACAGTGTTGGTTCTCTACAGTTGTTTCATACTCCATGTGTTTCTGTTGTTTCAGTCTCCTTGTGCTTCAGTCCATGTATCGGCTTCATGAATGTCGCTCTGGTTTCAATCTTTTGTAATCCTGGAATGAATACTCCTGAGTCTACTGTCTGTCCCAGGACAAGTTTTACAGGGCCTTGGCTCTGTTGTAACAATGCTGATGTAATTTTTGCTCTTGCTGTAATATAATAGTTCAGTCTTATGTAGAAAAAAAAAACATGGAAACTAGTCTGACATCATTTAGTTGTCAACGCCACTTTAATATTAATATGGATCTCATATACATGGGCATGACATGGGTGGATGTCTCTAGTAATATTATCATTATGGTTCTTTCTTCTTAATAGGAGATTTAATACATAAGTGTCTCTCCCCATGATCCTCTTTAATGAATGGGAAAAAAAGGAGGACGCAAGAACCTCTTAAACATTTTAGGAGGCTAGTTAACATTAAATATCATGGCATGATTAGTGTCACACCATTAGAGCATTCCCACCACTTAAGGTGCTTTGTGACCTCTGAGTGTGCAACACTAGTGTGGTTCCTTAGCAATGGCATGATCAACTTGTTAGTACTACACATGGGCTATGCCTATACATATATACTTATGTCTATGTGATTAATTAACAATGTTTAGTAAATAAACAAGTAACCAATCACAAGTACAAATTTTCTTCTTTACTTCATCATCATATATGTATAGTTCAATTATTTAACAATTACACATTCATCAACATCACATCAACAAAATAGTATAAAAGTGTATAAAGGATGGTTATAACCTCTAATCATATATTACCACCCAAAAATATCAATACACAAATGTTACATCATTTAGGAGAAGGCTCGGGTGCTCCCCTACCCTTCCTCTCCACAAATACAAGCCAATCCAACCTTATAATGAACCTTCACTTGGCCTCAGATCAACTATCAAGTCACTTAAGTCAATCAACCCACCCATTTGTTCACCCTTCGGGCCACAAATCATCAATGCAACCTCACTTAGTTTAGACATACAAATCACTATCTTGACCTTAGTTCACCCTTGGACTATCCATTGGTTCACACTTCAACCCACCTGTAGCTTAGTCCATCCCTATGCTTGATAGGGAGGACTTACAATTGTGTCCTCAATTCTTTATGCAACTCCTTTTACCATGTGGTTTATCTCAACCTTTGCCTTTCGGCCATGTCCTTGTCAATAATATCTCCACTTGGTTATGTTGTTATATCATGTTGTTCTCCCACTTGCACCAAGGCTCATATGTGTGTGTGTGTTTATGCCTTGTCATGCGAGTATCTTAGGGGTTGCGACCCCTTGGCTCCTCGAGCTGACCTCTTCAGCTACCACAACACCCTATTCTATAATTGTGGAGTCCCTTTGGTTGACATGCTCTCCCATCTCTAGGATCAGTCGACACACCCCCAATGCTTGTTTAGGTTATACTTAGTGTCATGTAGTCTTGTTTTTCCATGTCATGTGGCTATGGGTGCATGCCTCAGGTGCACTTCATCTTGACTTGTTCCATTATGGGGGCACAATCATCGTGTTGACACCCAACTCAATGCTCGATTCATCTCCATCGATCCCTTTCTTTCACATGATGGTGAGCCTGACCCTTGGGGAAAAAAACCCTAATGTCACTCTTTTATCGCATTTCTTGCGATGGGTGTTGCACCACACTCAACTTCCCAATATTGTTTGACTTGTGCATGGGGCTCTCACTTGTGAGGTTCTGACATTCTCCCCCATTAATAAAATGTTTTCTTCCTTGACAATGAACCCCTTGGTAATTCTATCTATCACCAAAGGTAAATTACGTCATGAGGAAGGGTGCTCATCTCTAATATTACCTCTCATCAATATGCAAATACCCTTATATGATTTCATGTGTTAATCCCCTTGTTTATTTGGCTAATTTGGCAACTAATTTGATTGACACACAAAATCCACAAAAACATATTTCATCTCATATAAGCGCAAATATCCCCTATCGCATTGTCATCCAAACATCCTCCTCAACAACACAGCTCATGAAGAAGGTACCCTAAGGAACTCCCCCCTCTGTATAAGACTGCCTACCCTAAGAAATTGACAACAATACCATCTCCTAATGGCTTAGTGTGAGGATGAAGTGGGGTATCCTCAAGGACTACCTCTCCCAACTGTAAGCTCAACTCTTCCTGCTCCTACATGTGCTCCTCGTGCAAATGAATAAGCCCTATATAATCCTAGAAAATGTCCTCTCATCCTTGAGATTACTCCTCTATATATCTCCATGATATATATCAACAAATAAGGGTAGTAACCAATCATATATTCACTCTCCTTAAGAAGACTCTCCAACTCTAGATCCTGCAACCATTCATCCAACTTCTATGTCTCTTTAGAAGAACTAATATCCATGTTGGCTCGTCTATACCAAGACTCATCTCCTTAGCCACCATCTTGGACCCTAGATGTGATCCTCACGTCCACATCATCATCATCATGACAATTTTCCTCAAACACATAATCATCATCATCATCAAGTAATGGTGCCCCATCACTACCCTCATATGTGCATAAGATCCTGATGATAAGATTAGAACCTTACCTATCAAAGTTTCCGTAATATTTGCATGTTGCAACATAATAGACTCCACATGGTATGAATTCCTATGTGCTTTAATGCTCATTTATCTATCCTCTAACGAAAATATGTCATTCTTGTCCATGCATCCATGTTGATTCATAACATCTACACTATCATTAGATCATGTCCTAAGAGAATGAAAAATCTCTCCATATGAGGAACAAGCACAACTATCTCTCCTATCAAGAATCTTGTCCCAACACAACATCATAGTCATCCAAATATACAAGTATGAATTCAAGCTTCCCCTTCCAATCTCCTAACTAAATGGGTACATCCCTAACTGTTTCAAGTACTCTCCTATAACTAGCTGCTTTGAAGTACATGTGAGTTGGTATAATGTGAAAATCCAACTTCCTCTCCACCTCTTCCCTCATAAAGTTGTGACTTGCTCCACTATCCACCATATCAGTCCAATGACTCCTAGTGATATCAACACACTCACACAACTTAGTCGGTTCCAACGTCGGTCATGTTTTGAAATGGCTTCCTTCATAGAAGATACTCCCAAAACCTACATCACTCCCACATATGCCTTATGTTATTGCTCCATATGATCCTTTGCATAGACCCAACATGAAAGAGGCTTCTTTGTTTTTCCTTTCTTTTCTTGCTCTAACTCATCTCCTTTTGAATACTTCCCTTTCCTTTGTCATCTTTCTTCTTTCAATTTCCATTGTTGTGCTCTCTTCCTTTTGTCTTCCCATCAATCCAGAAACCCAAAAGTTTATCTATTGTAGTGATAGCTACTACAATCGTCTGAACATTATGTTGTCGTATTTTATCTTGTGCACATGGATGCAATCCAACCATAAAAATGGACAACAAATCCTCCTTTGACATATCCTTAATCTCGAACCTGAGCCTTGAGAACTCTTTAATGTAGACCTAAATGTCCCCTATCTATTTTAGACTCTTCAGTGTATTCCTTACGCTCCACGACTAATTCCCTGGTTCAAACTACACATACAAAGCTTCCTTCATTTCTCCCCATGTAATGATATTATGAACACTACAACTAGCTGCCAATTCTTCCATCATATATCTCCACCAAAGCTTTGTTGTCCCTATCAAATATGTAGCAATGGTCCCAATTTTCACTTCATCTGAACATCCACTCATCTAACCCAAATACTACTCTATATCCCAACAAAAGTTACCTAATACCTGTGCACTCATGGTATTATGATATGTATTTGGTTCTTTGGCCTTCACTCTTATTGAAGCGCTAGGAGATTTCTATCCCATAACCTTCTTCAATATCGCAATCATCATGTACTCTCTAACAAAACAATCGAGATCATTCACCTTTTTTTTAAGTAAATCCATCTTCTTTCCATAAATCTAATTTCTCTCAACTAATTAAGTATTAACAAAGTTTAATTTCTACATGTTAATGTTATTTTTAACATTTAAAGTAAATTGAAAAATGGAGAAGCTTAATCTTTTTAGTAAATATGTCTTTTTTTTAAATGAAATAAAATTATACCTTAATTCGCTATTTTTTAATTTATTTGAATTTAAATGATCTAAATGGATCATTTAAAATTGCAAAAACTTGTAAAACCAACATTTCATGAACAATTTTTTTATAATTAAATAAAATTATAACTTTTAACAAAAGATTATGTTACATATTTAAAATTAAACAACTATGTCATGCTTATTTCATCAATCTATACGTCCAACTAATGTATGTAAAGAAGGTCGAAAAAACCAATTTCATTCCCGCGGTCTTGGGCTCCCATTAAGAACTGCATGTTACGTACGCAAATATTATATCACATGATAAACAAAACCTAGAGAACGTAATGTCGACGCCAAATTAACTATATTTATACGTTAGAGCTTTTAAAAGGAATGGACAATTTTATTGTTATTTTATATTATAAATAAAAATATTTTTATTTTTATTGAAGGAAAAATCACATTATAGAATAATTGATAATGGAAATGTATGTAATATATTTATGAAATAAGTTAATTTTTTATTGCAAATAATTTCGTTTCACTTTAGATTTTAGACTTTTATGTTCAAATTACTCATATTATTAAAATTTAATCAGAAATCAACTAATATTAAAACATAAAATTTAATTTAGTTAAAATTTAAAAAACAACATAAATTTTATACATTAGCAAAGATTAAGTTGACACAATTATTTTATTATTTCAAAAGGGAGTTGTCTATAATGTTACTTTTTGGAGATTCTGGTGACGGGCGGAAGAAATTGAAGTTAAATCTTGATTTGTTGCAGTTAAAATGGTTTTTTAACTGCATATTTGGATTCAGCACCCTGGAAAACCTCTGGGACGCTTTCATTGTGCAGAAACTAGCTATCAAACTTGCGATTCCAATAAATTCCTGCGAGATTTCGATCGGAAAAACCGACCGAAAAAACTTTCAAAAAGTCGCGTTATAGACAACTTCTTTCAAAACAACGAAAATTAAAATTTACAAAAGCTTTTAATTATTAAATCATTTGAATTTTATCGCTATATATATAACAAAATTAAATTACTTCGTGAGGCATAGCCCATTTTGAATGTTTGGTTAGAAATTTACGTTTACCTTGGTCACAATCCGCTTTAAATAGTAGCGGTTTTTAATATATTATAGCGCTGGTAAGATATTAAAGAATATTACGCCTTACGAGACCCTAAGGTGACGGAGTTAAGAAGACTTAGTTACTATTCGTGTTCCTTACGTTTCATTTACATAATTATCTTATAATTCCGCTTGCCACTATCTATTTAATTTAAATATCACTCTCATCAAACCTTAGTCAAACGATAGCTATCTACCTCCAAACTATACTATCAAGAATTCTAATTTTCAAAACCTACTGATATAATTTAACATGATGACATTTAATGTATATCTCAATATCCAATACAAACTTGACTATCATCACCAACTAATAGACAAGAGGAAACTTATCCTTTATCTTTTCAACAACAACGGTGAAGGTGGGTGAAGGTTGTATGGTTAGTTATAATATTGTAGGGTAGTTTGTGAGGTTATAGAATGGTTAAATATTATATTTTTAAATAATATTTTTTATTTTTTGATGTAGGAAAGTTTTCGTTTTAATTTAATATGGTAGAGATGTTGTAATGTAATATTTAACACTTTAACTAGATCAAATTACATAAAATTAAATTAAATTAAATAAAAAGATTAATGTAATGTAAACATTCTAATTGGGTCAAATATATATATATATATATATATATATATATATATATACAAAACAAAAATAAAAATGGCCCACAATATTGATCTAGGGTATTGAGAACCTATGGTATTGACCCATTGTATTCATGAGAAATGTAACCTATTTAAAGGGGGAATTTAAACTAGTCTAGATCCATCTTAACTCTTGATGTACCAAGCACCTAGAGGGATCAAATCTCTTGATATGCAAACCTCTTTTAGAGTGAAAAGAGATTTGATCCCTCTCCATGCTTAGTAGATCTTGAGTTAAGATGGATTTAGGTTGGTTTTAAAAATTTAGTATATTATGTTGAGAAATATTTAATCTTCGTCAAATTGACCAAGGTAATAGTAAAGATATCTTTGTTGTTGGAGAAAGGGTAATAGTAAAGATATATTTATAGGTGGCTTTTTCGATAAGAGTTTCCAAAATAGTTCATTAATGTGATGTGCATGATTGTTGTTGTGTTTTTTGTTTCTCTTGTTATTAATAGTAGGTTGTAAGCACATGGCATTAGACGACCCATGGTATTTTATGTGATGATGAAGCTTATTTAAAATCTTGGCACACTACATTTTAAGATGCCTCTAGCAATTTATTCTTTGGCCGAATATGTCCTAATTGTTAATGGAAGTTATATCTTTGAATGTTCGCTTTCACAATACAAAGTCTCTAAGGTCAAATCATTTGTCCATGTATTTGTCGCTTTGTGTTTGTTTTTCTTTCCCTCATCACATACAATTTTAATATTGTATCAAAGATAAGTAGACCTAAACTCTTTAGCAAGAGTGGTCTTGTCAAGCCCACGAGTCGGCGGTTGGCATGTGATGAGTTGGGTGTGCGCGCTCCCGATTAAATGCGACAAGCCAGGCGTGCGACGAGTCGGCGGTGCGACGAGTCGATGAGCGGGCGAGTCGGTTGCGATGATGGGACGAGTTGGCGAAGTGCGACGAGCTTGGGCGGTCAGTTAAAGGCACCCGGGGCATGAGCGCGACGAGCCAACGAAGGTCGAAAAATCGAAATTTGGCTAAGTGTGCGAACTTATATCGCACATGTGGACCCGGTGGGGTGGTGACATGGGCGAGCCAATGTGAGTTGGGGACGCATTTGGCTGAACTGGCAGGTCAGCTTGGGTAGGCCCACCTATGACATATTCATGCGGAGGCATATATATAAGCAAACACATGGAAAAGATAAACAAGTTTCCAAGTTCATAAGTGCGAGCTCAAGGTGAGGGCGAGCCAAAGGGTGGACGTGGAGAAGGTGCAGGTGGCTCTTGACTACAACACCAAACCAAGGAGCCAAAGTACAGAAATGGTGCACTGAATGGGCAAGTGAACAACTGGCTGGATGAGTTTCTGAATGAAGGTTTCTGAATGGGAATTTGAACGACTTTCTGAACAAAGTCCTGCATGAATTTCCCAAGGAAGTCTCGAACGACTTTCTGAACGAAGTCCTGAACGACTTTCTGAATAAAGTCCCGAACGACTTTCCGAACGAAGTCCTGAACGACTTTCTGAATGGATTCCTAAACGAAATTATTGAACAAGTTTCTGAACGAAGTTCTTGAATATGTTTCTGAACGACGAGTTCTTGAACAGTTTTTTGAACGAGTTTTGTTGAACATGCGATGGATGGTAGGACTGGTGGGCATTCCGAACGGTGGTTCGGGCAAGGTTGCATGGTGCAGGGCGAGTTGTACATTTTGACAGAAATTGCTGAAGAGAAGTTGGGGTTCTCTCACAAAGAATGTAATTATATTTTATGAAAGATTTTTATTATCATTGTGGGTAGACTCATATTTAGGGAGTTGCCCCTCCCATTAATTATCCGCTGTGCATATGTGTAAATGGTAATAATGATGAAAGATGACTAATTGAATGTTTCCGTTGTGTTATGAAAGTTAATACTTAGAAAGTGAAAAATAAACTAAGTATGTAATGTTAAGCGTAGTCCACACGTGTGAGTATTGTTAAAAATAAAACAGGTGGTGGTGCCGCACCCCCCTTCGTGCGGTTGAAAGACTACTGCTAGGGTAGGGGCATGACAGTTGGTATCAGAGGCCTTGATTTTACACAGGACTTCATTGAAGAATTGAAGAGAATTTGATCCCACTATCACTTCGTGACAGTTGGTATCAGATCTTGATTCAAAGAATCGAGGAGTATGTCCATTTTGCAGAAAATGGGCTTTGCAGGAATTATGAGCTTTGAAGAATGGCAGGGGCACACTTCGGGGCCAAGTCAATCTGAACGAAGTCTACTTGAAGAATCAAGTGATGTTGAACAAAGAATTGCAGAATTAAGCAAGGAATTATTTGAAACAAGGGATGCTCTTTGTGCTTTGGCCAAGGAAGGGATCTCTGACATGAATAGAGGTGAACTCTATCGACTTGTAGGGAAAGTGGACTTATTTGATGCAGAACTCAAGGAGTTGAGAATAAGGAAGAACTTGCTTTGGAAGAAGCAAGAGAGGCTTCAAGAATGGCTAACTCTTGAGAAAGAGCGGTTCATAGCTTTCACTCATGATAAAGAGAAAGCTGCAGTACATGACAAAGAGGAGCTTGGTGGGATGGAACCTACCATAGTGGAAGTGAATTTGGAGGATGTTGCAGACATGACAACGATGGAGGAGGAACTTGAAATTGTTCAAGTTGGACCAGGATCGTGCATTTTGCAGACATTGGTGGATGAGGACACTCACATGGAGGAGCCTCATGATGAAGTAAGTATTCCTATTGTTACTTGTGTTTCATTGGAGTTTTTGGTAGATGGGCCATATGAAGGGAAGGGCAAAATTAGTTTTCTGATGCAATGGGAGATCTTACCATGGATGTCTATGATGAGACCTTGTATGGAGAGGCAAGGACCATTGACTGTTGCAGAGCTTGTTGCGGTTGTTTGTGACCTTATGGCAGAAGGTGTAAATATCCGTGGCAAGGGAGGGATGTGATGACCATTGCAAAGGAATGGGTCATGCTTTAGCCATATGGGATAACTGGCTAAGTGCTCGGCATGACTCATGAACATATTGGAGAGAGGGCAAACACTTGATGATACTTGGGTGGACTTCTCATGGCCGAGACCAAGAGGCAGTCTTGGTGGAACCTTTAGTGGAAGAGCTATGATGGAAGGGACTCATATGACTTGATGATATGGTTTGGGTGACTATGGGCATTAGACTGGATTGTAGACTTGGATGAAGATGACCGATGTTGTGATGGGTCTACTTAGCTGGACAACATGGGCAACTTGAGTCATGGACATCGAGTTGGAGAGATGGAGCATGGCAGTCTTATGTAGGGACATTATGCAGGAGCACTTGTAGAGATGTCACTTATGGGCATCCAATGAGGAGTGCCAAGGTAGAGATGTTGTGCAGGTGGATTTTCTAGTGTGACATGGAGACCTTTTACTTATGAGCCGATGGGGATGTTGTGCACTTGGTACAACAAGTCCATGGACTTGGTTGGATTTGTGAGCAGACTATGGAGCATTCCTACTACATGGGGAGTGAGGCATCTTGCAGAGACCTTTGGGGGCCGAGACATGTATTCTTGCTAGGATGTTGATTGGAGATGACTCATGGAGCTCATGAGGACATGAGGTTGTAACTTTTGGGGACTTCATATTATGGTGGACTTGGAGGATCTGATGCATTGAGAAATTGAGGTCAGTGACTTTGATGTAGGATGGGGTGCATACTTTTGGGTACATTTATGCGGTGTGCTTGAGAGAGTGACTTGATGTGGAGGATCGATATGAGACACTTTGGAGTGATGGAGTTACAACAATGATGATGCCTTGATGGCAACACTTGGTCATGGGTTGAGCCGAGACTTAACCACTTTTGACACATGGGAGTTGATTGATCTATGATCATGGGCTACACATGAGTGATGATATAGGTGTATACTTATTTCTTTCGTAGACTTGAGGGATGGCACATTACAGATATGATGGAGATTGCTTCATGGACCTAGATGTGGCACATTGAGATTCGGTTTGATGAGAGGATCTCTTCATTTTGAGGAGATGGATCTTACACATATATTGATGATGATGTTGGGATAGATGAGACTGATTGACATGCAACACATTGACACCAACATCATGGATAACATTTTGCAGATGAGATGGGGACTACTTCATGGAAATGGGCATGGCTTACTTACATTTTGATGGAGATGGAGATGGATTCTTGATCGAGTTGATGTTGTGACAGGATGTTAGGAGAAATGATCAATGATGGCATGAGGATGTGCATTCTCATGGTTTGAGCACGATAGTTGGACTGACCACCTGACTAGTTCAGATCCTGGGGCTCGAGCAGTGTACTGAGATGTGTTAGAGTTGTGTTGGAGTATCATGGTCACAGTTCACACAATGACGATATATGATGGGGTCGACACGATATGTTGCAGTAAGAATGTAGCTTGAGTTGGAGGGACCAACCTTCCATGGTGGGGTAGCATGTGGGGATTGTGACAAGGGTGGTTGATGATCATGGATTGAGGAGACTTTCCGATTCATGGAGACATGAGCCTTTATGGTTTGTGCGATGATGGAGTAGAGGTGAGTAGCATGGACATTTTGGATGTTGGAGCTAGCGACACTTTATGATGTCGTATGAGGGTGTTGTCGAGGATGACAACCATTTAGAGTGCGGGAGTATGTCAAGCCCACGAGTTGGCAGTTGGCGTGCAATGAGTTGGGTGGGCGCGCTCCCGATTAAACACGACGATCCGGGCGTGCGACAAGTCGGTGAGTGGGTGAGTCAATTGTGATGAAAGGTTGTGAAAATGGGACAAGTTGGCGAAGTGTGATGAGCTAGGGCGATTAGTTAAAGGCACCTAAGGCATGAGCGCGACGAGCCAACGAAGTTTAAAAAACCAAAATTTGGTTAAGTGTGCGAACTTGGCGAAGGTGAACTTATATTTCACATGTGGACCCGGTGGGGCGTCAACATGGGTGAGCCGATGTGAATTAGGGGCGCAGTTGGCTAAACTGGCAGGTCGGCCTGGGCAAGCCTACCCATGACATATTCATATGGAGGCATATATATAGGAAAAAGCATAGAGAGGATAAACAACAAGTTTACAAGTTCATAAGTGCAAGCTCAAGGTGAGGGCAAGCCAAAGGGTGGACGTGGACAAGGTGTAGGCGACTCTTAATCGCAGCACCAAACCGAGGAGCCGAAGTGCAGAAACAGTGCGCTAAATGGGCGGGTGAACGACTGGCCAAATGAGTATCTGAACGAAGTTTTCTGAACGGGCATTCGAATGACTTTCTGAATGAAGTCTTGAACAACTTTCTAAACAAAGTCTCGAACGACTTTCTAAACGAAGTCCCGAACGAATTTCTGAATGAAGTCCCAAACAACTTTCTGAACGAAGTCCCGAACGAATTTCTGAACAAAGTCCTGAACGACATTCTGAATGAAGTCCCGAACAACTTTCTGAACGGATTCCTGAATGAAATTCTTGAACGGGTTTCTAAACGAAGTTCTTGAATGGGTTTCTAAACGACGAGTTCTTGAATTGTTTTCTGAACAAGTTTTGTTGAACTTGTGATGGGCGATAGGACTGGTGGGTGTTTTGAACGGTGGTTCGGGCAAGGCTGCATGGTGCAAGCTGAGTTGTACATTTTGACAGAAATTGTTGAAGATAAGTTCTCTCACAAAGAATGTAATTGTATTTTATGAAAGATTGTTATTATCATTGTGGGCAGACTCATATTCAGAGAGTTTCCCCTCACGTTAATTATCCATTGTGCATATGTGTAAATGGTAATAATGATGAAAGATGACTAATTGAATGTTTCTATTGTGTTATGAAAGTTAATACTTAGAAAGTGAAAAGTAAACCAAGTATGGAATGTTAGGCATAGTCCACACTTGTGAGTATTGTTAAAAAGAAAACGGGTGGTGGTGCCACACCCCCCTTCGTGCGGTTGAAAGACTACCGCCAGGGTAGGGGCGTGACAGGTCTGGTGTAGAGAGCCATGGAGTTGTAGCATTCTGCGTTGTTATTAATCGCAGAAGCATGTGTTTAAAGAAAAAAAGATTAGACATAAAATCATGGATCTATTCAAACATGCTAAATCCATTACTTGAATGCTTAGATATATTAAAACCATGCTATTTGGTTATAGAACTAGAGAAATGGATATATATTTTTGATATGAGTGGTGTTGTGAGTGATGAGACAAACAATTGGGAAATAAATCATTTGTTGATTTTTTTAATGTAGTGCCCATTTGGAATTACAAAGTCAAGGAGGCAATGTATCACAAAACAATGACATTTCCAAAGAAGAAACCATCTACTATGTGTGAATTTACATTGACATATCTCTAATAAGAATAGATCTAACAATGAGAAAATGTATTTGGGAATAAGTTATTAATCTGTTAGAACAAGACCACCAGGCATAGAGACTTACATGTTGACATAGATTGATTATTAGTGTTTTGATTGAATGGGTGATAAAGTGATACTGTGTTGAATTATTGAACATGTGCATCAATGTGAAAACGATTATTGCATACTAATAATGAGGTAAGAATAAAAAATTGAGTGAGCCTTTTGGCTACCTAGAGATGATGGCATTGACTTGCTAGAGGTCACCAACTAGATCAATAAACATAACAATATGTGCATTCTAGATATGGATCCATTGTATATGGTATTTGTGATGTTTGATGAAGCAGAAACACAAACATTGAATAATAGAGAGATAAGGGTGAGACATTACTACACTTTGATGCCCGTCCATTTGTAGTTATCAAGATCACAATGAATCCTTGCATTGAATCAGTGAGGGTGAGACAACAACATGGAAAATTGGGTTTGAAAATGGAGACTCAATAATGAAGGGCTCTAGTGGTTCGAAATATTTATAAATCCTCCATGACCACGAACCTAACTACAATAATACCTTATGAAAGAGGCAACACCAAAACCATGGATTTTTGAGGACATAATGGGCCAAATGTGAAATATATTGCTTAATATTGCATATATAGGATGTTATAAAGAATTTGGTATGATTCTTTGAGATATAAAAGTATCCATAAAAGGGCTTCCTTTTGGTGAAAATACCTACTAATAGAAGTACACAATTGGAAATTATTGCAAGCACTAGGACTTGTAACTTATTACATGGAGCTAGAGGTGATGCAGTAAATGAAGTAAGTAGATGTTTTATAACACTGTATGCTCAAGTATAAAGTGGTAGGAATTTTTGTGAGATTGGGTATATCCTAAATAAATAGGCACAAAACTATAAGACCTTATTTAACTATGTGTATCCATGGTTCTTTGGTTCACACGTGTAAGGTCTAGATAGATACCTAGGTGGTAGAATTGTAGGGGGCATGTCATATTCCTAAGTAATGGATAATAAACTTTGAAGATGGTATCTCTTTATCCCATATCAAATTTAAAGGGGAAAATGTTATGTTAATAGTAACATAGTGGACTTGGTCAAGGGTGGGTCAATGATTATTACTATGGTTAGTTTGTGAGCCCATGGTAATTAATGGTCCATAATATTTAATGTCATGAAACTTATTTACAAGCTTGGGATACTTTATTATAAGATGTATTATGTGTTTGGTTCTTTGGTCTACATCATTGAACTAGACTTCTATTTAAAATTTGATTTTCATGGTAAAATGATTTTAGAATAAAATCATTGCAATTCAACTAGAGAAGGATTGTTGGAATTGCAAATTTTCAATGTTAGATTTTCATTTTTACTATAAAAATGGAATTAAAACCCTAAAAACCTATGTTGCATTTGGATTGCACAATCTCAATAATTAATATTTACAATTCTATTAATTATTCCAAATTTTAGCCAAATTTTAGATAGCAATGTTGCAAAAAAGATTAATAAAAAAATACACAAAATATAACATATTGAGATTAAACTTTTAAATTAAACTAAATTATATAAAAGATAAAATTAGATATATATTTTTATTTTTTTAATATTTTTTAAATTAATGTTATTTTACCAATAATATTAAACAACAGAAAAGACTATATTTTCAAAAAAATATAATATTTTTACTCTAAAGTTGCACGCTGTCATGGGGTTAGATAGTGGATTTAGTCATTCACAGAATCAACTAAATAGCATGCGATAAAAAAAGATATAGGATTTCTCAATAGCCACTTTATTCCCTCAAGAAGGAAAACATTAAGCCTTAAACCTTCCCATCTCTGTTGTTGTGTCAATTTCCCATCAACAAAATTAATGTTGGAAGGGAAAACACCCATAGTGCCCTTAGAATTACGTACAATGATTTTTAAAGGGAATGAGAATCCTTCCTATCATTGGATAGAGATGTATTGAAAGTAAACAGTAAAATAAAACATAAATTATCCTAAAAAATCTAGTAGTTATGTAACTCATTTTATAAGGAAAAAATTAAATAAATGATGTAAGTCTTTTAATTTAAAAAATTAGATAAATCAATTATTTTTAAATAATTTAAATATTTATAATTTTAATTTAAATTAAGATAAAAGATCAAAATTAACTTTTTTTTACAATAACATGCATATTCATCTTTTATGGATATATAGATTTTCTTTCGTTTGGAAAAGAAAATTTAAAGACTCATACTAAAAACACGTCTCAAATATTTTTTGAAATCAATAAATAAAATTACATCTAAACAGAATTAGAAGTGTGCATGAAAATAATTTAAGTTAATTATTAATAAAAGAAAATTAAATTCAAGATAACTTTTACTCCCGGAAAATTTATTGTAACAATGAAAATTGTAACTAAATTCTCAAATATTTTCTTGAAATCAATAAGTAAAATTGCATCTAAACAAAAGTGTGCATGAAAATAATTTAATTATTAATAAAAAAAATTAAATTCAAGATAACTTTTACTATTAAAAAAATTATTGTAGCCATGAAAATTGTAACTAAATTTTGAGTGTGCTGAGAAGAAATGATAAGTTAGAATCAAGTAATGAGAGCTAGTAATTAACCACATATATAATTACTTACGTAGCACAAAAATAGCAAAAATGAAGAAGATATAAGTGATAACAAAGAGTAAAAATAGAAAAGAAAGAATATGGTGAGTAATATAATTTTTATTTATTTTTTAAACCGATAATTACTTGCGTCTTTGTGTATGAATGACACATGTAATGATGAGTAATAAAATTTTTATTAATTGTTATATGGTAATTTTCTATTAGGAAAAATTATTATAAAAAGAGGGAAAGGGATGAAAGTATACACTTATCATGTACCTTATTGCTTGATGGATGTTGTAATGCCAATGTGATTATTGTTGAGGTTTGGCAATTGTACATTTGTAACTTCTAAAGTTGAAAACTTGAACCCACAATTTGAACCCACAATTTGCTACTGTTATGATATCTTTCATACAATATTTTTGTAGCTTAGGGTTCGAGGGGAAGAGAGTACCCATGGAAGAGGGAAGGAGTTCAACCGGTGGATTTTTTTTGCAATATAACACAAAAGTTTCAACTTTCGATGTGACTAATCAAATTCAAGTTGGGAAATTCTTCCTTAGTGAACGACAAAATGGTTTAATTCTTATATATTAATTTTTATATAGAGAAGTACTTCAAATTATTTTATGTTACTTACCTATCACATTTTAAGTCATTCAGTGTGTGTTGATAGTTATATTAATGAAATATTGCAAATGAGTTCACATAGATTAATTGTAGAGTGTAGTTCTTATTATTCTATTTGGTTTTGTTTTTATTAGTATAATTAATTATGGATTGATCAATTGTTTCTCCTCTTTGAAGCATAACTAGTCGAAATTGATTCACACAACTCTTTTCTTATCCATTTATTTTTATGTAAAATAGCATGGCATGAATAAGTGTTTATTTTCATTCAATTTTTGTGATATCAATTGATTACTTTTTTTCGGTTACAAAAATAAATAAATAAAAGTTCAATAAGTTTGTGATCTAGATTTATGAAGGGAATGAAATGAAATATAGATTTATAACCAAAACATAGAGATATAGTGAAACTTGACTTCTACTAATACATATAAGGTGCTAAAACTATAAAAATTCATAATCAAACAAGCTAGATCAAATGGTGGTAGCTTATCTCTGAGAAGAGATGTGATGGCTATGCATCTTCGCCAGTGTGAGTTACAATGAGTCTGAAAGAAGCTTTTTAACATAAAAAGCAATACGAAAAACCCTAAAATTCCAAAAACATAACCATAGCAGATGAAAAGCCAAAAGGCTTGTGGGTCCCATTGGGGTTAGTTGGTACATCAACTTCGTAGGGTCATAACTTTTGCATATAATATTTATTTGGTGCACTCGATAGATTGATAGAAAGGCTTAGTGGAGAATTAAAAATTTCGAATTACCTTGGCTTTAAAAAAAACGTGGGTCCTTGCCATGCAAAAAAAATACCATTTATGGCCTCAAAACAACCCTAGAAGTTTAGGACCCAAAAAACTATAGAAAAACTAGTAGGATCGAGAACTGTGTTTTGAGCCAATGGAGTAGGTGATTGGCCACCAATATCCAATTGGACTAGTCCTCCCCCCCTTTAAGAGGAAATAGTATCCATTGCATTGGGTGTCCCCATTAGATGGGGAAACTTTTGTTGAATTTGGCTCCTAGTGAGTCACTTGCCTTGGTGAAGACGTTTTCTTGCTTCCATAACCCGGTAGAGTCGAATGTGTTGCTAAAGGGTATCCTTTCTCTTAGTGTCCATGATTTGATTCGATATAGCCTATTTAATGCAGTTAGGTTTGAGCTATGTGGGGGCTAATTGCTCAACTACATATGAGGTGTCCAATGAAGGTGGATAATATGGTTGAAGGAGTGAAACATTAAGCATTGGGTGCAAGCCAAGGAATGGGGAGTGCTCAATTCAATTGTCACCCACCACCTTTGTGATTGTGCATGACCCATATAGGAGTGGTATAAGATTCCTGTTAGGGCCCATGATGTACTCTTTTTTACATGTAATCACACCTTATCGCCAATATGAAACTTATGTGGAACCCTGTGCTGGTCATGTCACTACTTGTACTTGGAATTGGATTTCTACAGGATTTCTTGGACCTATTATTGGAGGTGTTGGATCCTTTCAACAAATTTGGTTGCCTTATCTACCTTAATCTGAGAATGGGAGAATTTGGTTGGTGAATATGTAATGGGTATAGCTACATTGATTGGGGACAATGGTTGGAACTCTAAGCACACCTGAAAAAGGACTATGGCCAATAGAGATGTGGATGGCTCTGTTATAACTATGATGAACATATGGAAGGTTTTCATCCCATGTATGCAGGTGCTTTGGATTTTTACATATGCAATATATGCATAATCATCCTATTGACCACATCTGTTTGTCCATCTATTTGGGGATGAAATATAGTCGATTTGGTCAACTTGGTATCCATGAGACACCATAGGTTAGACCAAAAGGTGCACTTGTCATGAAACACATAGGGAGCATTGCCAAGTCTAACATCCCTATCTAAAATAATGGTTTGAGGTAGCCCAAAATGAACCCAAACACACTCAAAGAATATTTTACCAATGACTTCAGTTGTGATAGTCTTCTTACATGATTCTAGAATGACCATCTTAAAGAACCATTCCACCACCACAAAAACACAATCATTTCCATGTTTCATGGATGGAAAACCTAACATGTAATCCATGGATTCTGACTCCCCGAATTTTTTTGGGATAGGTAGAGTGTACAATCTCTACTTTTTATGGTTGGTTTAGCAATTACACAAGCGATGCATGATTTGATAAACCGCTCGACATCATGTCCAAATATCTGCCCAAAGGAAATACCGTTGAAGTACTGCTACTTCCCCACACCAAATTTCCCTACCACCCAACTCTATTGTGCTTGATAGATAAGCTTGGCATGTTAATTAAAGGAAAACAAAGGTGGCTTAAATAGAACAATAATGCATCTTGGGGGTGGAAATATGGAACTTGCTTACCCTCCATCAATATCTGGTATGTGGTAATGAATTGTTAGCATTGTAGTGTTGGAGTTTATGTCAACATGGATTTAGTATTGTTTATAGTATCATTTATGTCAACCTAATGCAGGTATCCCTCATGATTTTTTTTGAGTTATCATTGGTTTAATGCAAATATCTTGTTTTGATGCAGAGGTGTTGATCCATGCAAAGGTGTTTGGCCAACTAAGCTCCCATGTCCTTGACTAAAATAGAGGTGTTGATCCATGCAAAGGTTGTTGAGGTGTTTTTGGTGACTTGTCATAGCTTGGACAAGTCGTATAGATGATGAAGGAGGCATGCTAAGGAAGAGATTCAAGTTTGAGAAGAATATTTATGGCTTTGTCTAGGTTTGGCCATAATTTTTGGGAAGACATCGAGTCATAGCAGTTTTTGGATTTCATTTGTTGGGATGAAAATGGTAAGGGTGTGGCTATAGTTGCTAGGAGGTAGTAGTCATCCAATTGACTGTGCCTATAGGTGAATTTTATATTGATTATGCGTGCACCTTAAATGTTGTTATTGGTTTTTTTGGTGATTTTGTTCAGGTTTTTTTATAAAAAGGGTTAGAAAAGGTTAATCAACATCTAGAAGGTTATTAATTAAAAAATGAGTAGATTTAGTGATGGATATTGATTGCACTCTTCATCAATTATAAAATCCTAGAGTGTGAATAAGAAGAGGTTGGACTGAGTGAGAGTGTGTTATCGGGAAAACTAGTGTCCATTCAGAGCTGCTAGTCCCACTAAGACAGGTAGCTATCTTAGAAACAAACAGATTAAAGTTACTTGTGTTTTTCCTTTATGAGAGATAGATGAGAGAGAAGCAGAGAGTACCAACCTCAGTATTTCACTAGTCTCCTTGCTTGTTTCCTCTCTCCTTTGATAGAGCTTTCACCACTCCTTTCTCGCTTGTCCCGCTTCAAAGAACACCTGTAGAGTCAAGGCAACAAAATACCATCAAAGCATAGAGATCTATAACCATAAATAATGTAGGGTTAGATGTATATTAACCATATAAATGCATACATAAACAAGATTCAGAGATATACAAGCATATGGAGGGAGACTCAAATAGCTTTATTGATAGAAGTAGTAGAAGAGAGGATTACAACCAGGTTGTGTGATCCAGCATCATCCTCCCAGCATGAAAGCCCTCTTCACCTCATACAAAACAAGATCACCCAACAATGTCTTCAAAGAGAAACCAACCGCACTTCCTTGCAAATTACAAAATTCCAGCCCTTTGATCTCTTGGATGAGGGATCCATATATAGATGTTTATAGGAGAGTGAGTCAGCTTCTGGGATTTTGATTAGCGTCATTTCACTGATAGTTCTTGGTTCCACTTGGATATTTTAGATCTCTTACTCATCCCTGGGCAAATTCAAAGAGGCAAGTGTCATATGAGCAGTTTCTAGAAGATTCTCTAGGTTTCCACCTAGCAAACTACTACTGCCATTTGTCTGCTCTCGCTCATTGCACCCTACAGAAGGGCTTTCCAGTATGCATCGCACCCCCCATGTGTAATAGGTGAGATGCATTGCACCCTATGCATGGAGCAGTTTGTATGGTCCTATTTTGACCAGTTCTGAGTAGTTTTTCATGGAGAACTTCTGGGAGATGATGTAATCAGCTGACCTTGTTCCTTTAGGGTATGAAACAAAAATTTTAGGGGTTTAGAAGCCCTTGGTTTATGGACATATGTGATTGGGGTTGCAGTGCCCAAATATGCCTATAACAATTGCCCCCTAAAGCATGAGGTCATAAATCTTTTGATGTCGGGTGAAATGCTTTATAATGATGATCCGAGGTTTTTCAAACTAGAAGGTGACCTGTAATAAGATACAACACAATACATTATCTTCATAATATTTTCATGATCTAGCTGAGGCAGGCATTCCCGTGCTCAGCTTTATAAATTCATATTCATGTACATAAGACACACAATCGTCTGTGCGGCAGACTGATGGTTCTGGTAGAGCCATCATCCTTTAGTTTGGATGATTATCTGTGCAGTGGTGATGTACATTTGATGTCTTTATTTTCCTAAATATATCGTAGCCCAGATGGATGAAACTAGATTCGGGGTCTTCAAGATCGTTCAATATTCGCCCGAAGTACAAGTCGATCCATGTGAAAATATGTCCTGATGTCGAACATGGAAAGACATTGCTTGATTACCAGCCCAATGATGTAAGATGTTAACATGCGTGAGAGGAATCACCAATAATGATGATGACCCTCAAGGTATTGCAGTACAATTCACGTGGTGTGAATACATGAGTTAATGTCGAACACCACGTAAAATATTTCGGTCGAAGGCCATTGATGTAAACCTATCGCCGGAAGTGAGAAACTTGCCATTGAGGTATGCAAGCTTCAAAGTATTGAAAGGGTTGTTCCTAAGTCAACTTCTTGGATAATGAGCTGATGTCGACAAGAAGTGACTTGTCGTAGGAGGGACTTAATGAATCCCACATCTACAACACGAAATGGAGCAAATGATTTTGTGGAGGTGAAAACAATCTGATGATACAAGGTTCAGGGTGGTGGTCATGAAAAACAGAGAGTGAAGGTATTGTAGCGGATGAGACGTTGGCTAGGTTGGTGAATCCTTTGAGTGACTTCTCTTGAACATACCGGCAACACTGAAATGGATTGGTAGCGTTAACCCCAAGGTGGATGGTACGGTGGACCAATCGTGATATGACGGTGAATAGAATAACCCAACCCGACTCAATCATGGTGACAGAGTGCAAGTGTCATGTTCAAGAGCGACCTGCTACCAATGAAGCTATTCAAGTTTTATTCCCTTTTTCCCTAGTCATTGCTGACCAGTACCTCTTTATTTTTGTTAATCTTGAGGAGGATAACATATGCTTGTTCTATAATTTTCCCTTCCGGAAAACCTGTCACTATGTTTTAATGAGCCTAGCGACAGTGAAACTCACTCTTGTCTGCATGGACAAGTTTTTCGCTATTGTTTTAACGAGTTTAACGACAAAGATAACTCGATCCTTTTCAATTCTAGAGAGTCTAAAAGGGACAGAAAGGCAACTCCAGTGGTCCTTTTTCGTAATGTAATCCCTTAAGTCCGAAAAAGTGTAAAATAATATGAAAGGGATGAATTTTCGATAGTTTTAACGAGCTGAACAAGACAAGTGCTCGATATTTTTGTGTAGTAATCCCTCAGGTCCAAAAAGATTAAAATCTAGAGAAGGGATGGCACTTCCGGTCGCTTTAACGAGCTGGAGAGGTCAATTGCTCGGCAATATTTTCATATTTTACGAGTCAGATGAAAAGAGCTTAAAGGAGACTCGTTTTTTGAGGAACGAGTGATGTTTTTGGATAGCATGGTTCCATGTAAGGTTTGGAACTTTTCAATCACGACGGTGCAAAGAAGGTGGCTAATAGAATCACTTGTCGCAACTGTTCCTCAAAAGGGTAAACAATCAAATGGAGGCGTATGATTGGCTAAAACAGAGTGGAGGTAATGGTAAGAACACGACCAAGGCTAAAAAGCTGATAGTCATGCGATGAAAATGGTTATTTACCGGAGGCGGGGTTCATTTTTTAATGAGATTAAACTCTATGGAAACACTTGCTCATTGCTCGGTTTATTTTTTGACGAGCTTGAACTTTGCGTAAAACTGTTCATGACGAGGTTTATTTTCTAACGAGCTTGAACTTTGCGTAAAACTGCTCGTGGCGAGGTTTATTTTTTAACGAGCTTGAACTTTGCGTAAAACTACTCGTGCCAGTCGTATAATAAGGATGCCTCATTGATAGGTTCATTTTTTAGGGAGCTTGAACCATTCAAAACTTTGCTCAGGAGCCTTTCGTTATGCAAGCTAGGAACGACCAACCTACGAGTTTAAAGGGTTAAGAGCCTACAAACTAAGAAAATAAATGGTCATTTTTCCACTTGCATGCAAAAAGGTTTGCATGCCCCCAGGTATAAAGTAGAGTTTCCAAGTCACCATATGGAAGTTCTCGCATTAGCAAGACTGTTCCATCTGTGTCACAGACAAAACACTTCCTTGGTGATGTCTATCGAAATGGACAAAGGTGACTGTTGTCAGTGCCAATCACATAACCTTTGATGGGGGAATCCTTTTCTAGTCTGATCCATTTTCCTAGATGGACAAGATTGTCAAACTAGTCATATTCCCACGCGGACACCTACCTTATATCCGGGGTTTTCCTGCTGACGTAGACCAGGGCGCATGCCTCTTGGGTTTCATTCAATCACCGAATCACTCACGATCATCAGGTGGATGGACTGGAGATTGATGAGAAATTCCTTGTGCAAAAAGACTAGTTAGGGATGGCATTTGACTAATAGCTGTGTTTGAACTAGGGAACGAAAGTTGGTCTACGAGTTGGACCACTCTGCCTTCATGTGGAAAACACATCACTCAAAAGAGTGAAGAAATGATAGCTCCCATGCTATAAATGTAGTCACACCCAAGGAGTATATTGTAATCTAGAGGTCCTTGGACTACCATCATGTTTAGATGAATGGTTTTCCTTCTCAAAGTTATAGGCAAATTTGGAAGGATCCCTAATGGTCGACTGGTTCCTTTGTTGAAGCCGGCCAGATTTCAAATCTCGGGCAGAAGCGATGGAGAACCATGCGCTTTCCAAGCAGTTGAGGAAAGGATACTCACAAAAGCCCCTTCATCAATAATAGTACGAACCATGATCATTCTGTAAGCTTGTACTATGATTCGGAATGGTACATTAGATGGTAGGCAGGGTCTGCCTAGTAGATTCCAATTGAAGGAAACGACTAGGTTTCTTGGAGGTGGGACCGAATAAACAGCTGGATACATCTCTGAAGAACTTCCTTCCTGCGGTAAAGGAATGGGTAGATTTCCCCCATGTTCATTAGAGTCTGTGTTTACGAAGAGAATTTGAATGGTGTGATTCTCATTTTCTTTGGTGACAGTATCATCTGAAGGTGGACCATCTGAAGACAAGATTAGGTCGACTACCGTCTCGACCCGTTGACTTTGGTCTGATGTGGACTCAGAGGGCTTATCTTCAATGATAGGTGCTTCGACCGACAACAATGGTGTGTCAGTCAGATTTTCAACTAGCGATGGACTCGGCAAGAGTTTCTTGTATCCAAGAGGAAGTCGCTGTAGTGATGCAGGACAATTATCTAAGACTCTTTTAACTTCATCTAAGAAGGGACAATGGTGGAGGGCATGATCGCCTTCACACAGTCTACAAGGAAGTTTGGATCTTCCCTTTTTTCCATTGACTTTGTTTTGACTAGTTGACGGTGTGCTTTCAACATGATCGTCAGTGGTTGAAGACACCAGATTGTGCAAGCGGGGATACTAGTCCCTCAAGATCCGTGGGATGCAGGGAAAATCTTGATGATAGTGGTCTCCCTTGCAAATGACACATGGAGATTTAGGTTTGGAAGGTGCAGTGTGTGGATTTTTGCCAGATGATGTACGGTTGCCCCCTTTTGCTGTTGGGTTCTTCTTCTTCTTCTCCTTGCCTTTCTTCTTCTTCTCCTTCCCTTTCTTCTTCTTCTCAGTTACTTGGTTTTTAGCGTTACTAGCTTCACCAAGAGAAGAGGAAGAAGGAGAGGGAGAAACAAACAAAGTAGAAGGTGGGGGAGCAACTTCATCTGGTTTCTAATTTGATTGCTGAGGAATTGCGGTGTTTTGAACAACAGAGGTCGAGAAAATCCATACAGGCAGGCCAATTATGTGTCCTGGAAGGGACAATGTGGCCATGTTACTTGGTTTTTAGCGTTACTAGCTTCACCAAGAGAAGAGGAAGAAGGAGAGGGAGAAACAAACAAAGTAGAAGGTGGGGGAGCAACTTCATCTGGTTGTTGATTTGATTGCTGAGGAATTGCGGTGTTTTGAACAACAGAGGTTGAGAAAATCCATACAGGAAGGCCAATTATGTGTCCTAGAAGGGACAATGTGGCCATGTGTGGACCACCAACATCCCCCCAAGAGGAGAAGGGACTAGGATATCCCCCCAAGAGGAGAAGGGACTAGGATTTCCCCCAAGGGGAAATCCTTGATTGTTAGACTCCATTTCTCAACCTAAAGACCAATGAGGGAATAGTGACGTTATTCCAATTAAAATAAATTTTATGATGCTTTGACACAACTTTCTTTTTCAATTTTTAAGAGTCGAGAAAAAGCTAAAGATGACTCTAGTCGCCTTCGATTTTTAATGAGCCTAAAGTGACAAGTGCTCAGATGGACCTTTTCTTTTAAGAAGTCTGAAAAGGAACGAAAGTGACTACTCTGGAAATCTAGATAGAGGGATTACCAAACCAATCGCAAAACTGCAAAATACTTTTTACGGTACGGTAGTCAATCTTCCCGAATGTTGTGTTCAGTGCATTGTGATCGATAGGGTGGCAGACACGGCTTCCTAAGGATAAAGGATGTAGCCTATTGTGGTCTCCCAATATATACTCGATGGTACATGGGAGCACAAGTCCGTACTGGCACTTATCGTCTCAAAGAGGAGGAATCACCCAACCTACGATGAAAGCGATAGTTACCAGGCTTTACGACGTCAGAATACGTCTCTAGCCTAGACTTCTAAATGTTGTGCATTAGGTTCCAAAGCGTTTTTATGTTCATTGAAGTTTATTTTACAGTTGATCTTTCTTAAGAAGTTTTCCTTTAAGGTTCACCGCGTGATGTAGATATACAATTCCTAAATATGCAATCTAAGATGATAAATAGTCGTTTACTTTCTTTTTGCAATGAAAATCCTAGCTACTAAGGAAAGAGAAATGAAATTATTTCAACATAGAGCAGAGAGCACACACTAGATGCACTTTTCCTAAGTCAACCTCAGCATGTAGTCTTAATGCAAATGCACATGCATGTATTGTTTTTCAATTTCCTTAATGTGAGAATGACAAAAAGAAAACAAAGTATAGATCTAAACTATCTTTTTCCAAAGTGACAGTACTAACAATTTTCTTTTCAAAAAACGAAAGTAAGGTCAAGACGACACTTTGCGATTTTGAATTTAAACTGCTTTCAACACTTGAAACACTAATGATTCAAATCAAATACAATGGAAAAAGTATAATTGACTATCTAAAAGAGGAATGCTTTGTGACACTCTTTTTCTTGACTGAAAATGATACTTGCACACTTTCAAATCAAAAGATGACAATTCGATTAAGCTACTATTTGCAAAGGAGAACTATAAATGATGAAAAATACATTAAAAAACATTCACAATTCCTTCTGATGGAGGCTGAATAATGCTAAGGAAGATAGTTTCAACAAAGATATACTGATCACAAACATCAAAACTACTAAATAAAGCTGAAGACAATGAAGAAAAAACCAAAATATGGAGGCAGAAACAGTCTTAGTCAATCATCACACCTGTAACACAGGGACACAAGGATGCATCTCACCTGCAACAAACGAGAGGTGCGATGCATCCAGATTTCCTAGAAGAGACAGTGCAATGGTCCAGGGATGATATTGTGCTTGGTTTTCACTCACAGTTTGCAGCTAAGTTGAGGGATTTGGGCTGAGCTAATGATTGTCAGTAAACACAAAGTATAGGGGCTGATCTAATGAGGTTATTTGAGCTACCACCAGGGCACTTAGGATGTTTGCAAGCTAGATGTTCAGTTCATAAACCAACCCGGAGATTAACTGAAGCAGCGTTGATCTACTTTGCAGTTGCATAGAAAAAGCAGTTCGACGGCTAGCTGGCGTAACTTCAGGCTCTGTCTATGGTTTACAAAGCAAACAACAATAACAAAACAAACAAACTATTCGCTCCCCAGTATGGTCATCATTTTGTTATCGGGAAAACTAATGTCCATTTAGAGCTGCTAGTTCCACTAAGATGGGTAGCTATCTTAGAAACAAACAGATTAAAGTTACTTGTGTTTTTCCTTTATGAGAGATAGATGAGAGAGAAGCAGAGAGTACCAACCTCAACCTTTTGCTAGTCTGCTTGCTTGTTTCCTCTCTCCTTTGATAGAGCTTTTGCGACTCCTTTCTCACTTGTCCCACTTCAAAGAACACCTGTAGAGTCAAGGCAGCAAAATACCATCAAAGAATAGAGATATATAACCATAAATAATGTAGGATTAGATGTACATTAACCATATAAATGCATACATAAACAAGATTCAGAGATACAAGCATATGGAGGAAGACTCAAATAGCTTTATTGATAGAAGTAGTAGAAGAGAGGATTAAAACCAAGTTGTCTGATCTAGCATCATCCTCCCAACATGAAAGCCCTCTTCACCTCATACAAAGCAAGATCACCCAACAATGTCTTCAAAGAGAAACCAACAACACTTCCTTGCAAATTACAAAATTTCAGCCCCTGGATCTCTTGGATGAGGGATCCATATATAGATGTTTATAGGAGAGTGAGTCAGCTTCTAGGATTTTGATTAGTGCCATTTCACTAATAGTTCTTGGTTCCACTTGGAGATTTCATATCTCTTACTCATCCCTGGGCGAATTCAGAGAGGTAAGTGTCATATGAGCAGTTTCTAGAAGATTCTCTGGGTTTCCACCTAGCAAACTGCTACTGCCATTTGTCTGCTCTCGCTCATTGCACCCTACAGAAGGGCTTTCCAATATGCATCGCACCCCCCGTGTGTAATAGGTGAGATGCATCACACCCTATGCATGGAGCAGTCTGTATGGTCCTGTTTTGACCAGTTCTGAGTAGTTTTTCATGGAGAACTTCTGGGAGATGATGTAATCAACTGACCTTGTTCCTTTAGGGTATGAAATTTTTTTTTAGGGGGCTTAGAAGCCCTTGGTTTATGGATATATGTGATTGGGGTTGTAGTGCCCAAATATGTCTATAACAGAGTGTATGCTACAGGCTTGCAGAGTTGGAGAGAAGAGCAGAGCTCAAACTTGGAACATATTTTAGATGATGATGGAACTACATTAGATATAAATGTATAACTCATTTGTGTTGCAAAATGTGGCTTCCAGTTGCTGCTAATATGGAGAGGAGAATTATTGTTATAGATGCTATAGTTTCATATTAAACTTTATTTTTTGATGCATTTGTGTTGCAAGGGTTTTATTGGAGAGTTCCCTATTGATCTTCAATACATGATTTTTTGTATGGCTGGTAGTTTGAGTTATTGATGGATGAGTTTGTAGAAAAGTTTGTGATAATGTGTTATTGCAAGGTTTGAGTTTGTAGAGAAGATTTACGATTTTGGGATGGTATATTGGTAGAGTTTGATTCAATTGTGCAAATTGTATTCAATTGATGGATTGATGTATTCATTGAGGCTATGTTGCAAACGTACTCAGTTGCTGTTGAAAATTGCATTGATGATTGATGAGAAGATTGATATTATGGGTCTAGTGTAGAAATCAAATGAAATGAGACCCATGATGATTGTATGAGTTTGTAATGTGGATTCAGTGTGAAATATTCTGAAACGTGGTTTGCAGGAGAGATTGAAGGTTGGTGCCTTCATTGTGGTGAGTGGCGGTATTCCAAGAAAGTGGCGGCTTACATATTCAGGGTGAAGTGACATCCTTCAGGTGGGAGTGGTGGTTGGATATTCAAGTGGTGGTTGGGTGAGGCTTATTGGGAGTAGTGGCTTGCAATAGGTGGTGGATTGCAAAGTCAAGGAAGTGGTGGCTTCCAGCAGGTAGTGGCCTGCAAATTTATTCATGATTATAGTCTAGAGTGAGTGGTGGCTCACATGATTAGAAAGTTGTGACTTGAACACTGGTGGTGGCTAGTTAATCAGATGAAAAGAATTTTTACACAATAGGAGACAACGATGAAGAATATTTTTTGGCTATGGTTTTTATCCTTGTGGTTTCCACCTTACATATGGTGTCCTCGTGTATTAATGATGTGTTCTGATTATTGCTGCTCATGATTATTTGCATTATTATTCTTATGTTTATGACATATCTGTTGTTAGCCTTGTTGATTCAAAAAATCATGATGATGAATGTGATAAAATAATTCTTCTTCATGTAGAATATGAGTCATCTTTAATGGTTATTGACAAATTATTTGTTAAGGTTGGTAGACTAATAGCTGCATACAAGGATCAAGAATTCTTTTTGTAGGTCACAGATGATAAGGAGGCCAAGCTCAAGAAGGAGATTATTGGATTGAGGACTCAGTTGGTATAATTAGAAAGGGTTGAAGAAGGAATGAGGAAACAATACAGAGAAAAGGAAAATCAATGTGAGAAATTAGCAGTTGAAGTGTTCTCCTCAAGGAAGCACTTGGAGATGGAGAAGAGCACCATAGCCTTGAAAATTTTTCTTGAAAACCAAAAATTTCCATTGGAGAGATATGGTCTTGGTTTTCAAAAGGGAAAATCCATCTTCCATGGCAGAAAGAATAATAATGAAGAACCAAAAGGGCCTATAGAAAACAATAGCAACAATAAAAGTAGCAATAATCAAGGAAATAAGCAATATATCCAACCACAATAGAGAGGAAGACCTGAAGGAGCACCTACTTTAAGAAGATATTTTGCTGTAAGAGAGGATTGTGGTAGATCTATAAAATTCCAAAGGAATCAAAGTCCCTTTATTCCTTTTATGCACAAGTCAAAGTGTTACAATTGTCACATGTCTGGAAATGTTGTAGCCAACTACAAGAGCAGAGTGTAAATATCTAGTCAATAGAGCTTGCAACAATATGAGTAGCCAAGGAGATTGACCATCAGGTATAATTGTGTTTTTTATGGTTATTGTCACTCATGCAATTTATTTTGCCATAAGGAAATTGATTTCATATCTATCCCATGGAGGAGAGGCACATTGCATGTGAGGTATAAATCTAGCATAAGCAACATGATATTTCATCATCTTGCTTCATAACTTGGACATGTGGAGTGTTATACATGCCACAACATTGGACATATGGCAATAATTTGTGCTGCCTAGTTCTTCAAGGAAAATTTGGAAAGAGCGACAAATTCAGAGAGGAGCTACTAGAAAACTAGATATGAATGAAAAGAAGTAGCTTAAGACTTTGGGGAGAACGAAGGAGCAATAGTTGTCAAGTAGAGAGATCAACCCCATCTATATTCCATGGTTACCTCATGCATATTCGTATTATATTGCATGGTTTATGAGAAGTGTGTAGCCTCAAGGGGAGAATATGGTAGAAACTTAGGGTAACATGATGAGTTGTAGCAGCAACATGCTTGATCATGATTTTCCTTACACATTCAAGTCCGCAGGATCAACTTTCCTATTGGAGGTATATTGAGCTCAAGGGAAACTATGTATGGTATTAGATTTTCATGTATTATTTCACATTTTCTTCATTTCCCTCACACAATTATCTGTAGCAGCCTTACATATGTTTTCATGAGTGAGAGGTTACATTTTCATCCATACATATGTACTTGTTCACATTGACATATTGGTTGAAAAGTTCATGCAAAACCATGCATAGGTGGAGGTTACTATTTCAACCATGTGATATTTTCAACTATATCAACATTTGATGATGGTATGCATTAGGAGGAGACATTATTTTGGCCATGTAAAGCACTTTTGAATGCATTTATGTAACAACTACGCATACAGAGAGAGTATGAGTTCGGTATGAATTTTATTTTATCTATTATTTTAGACATGTGTGCAAGATAAGCCTTGTATCATTATTGTCATTGAGTCATGGATGTGTAGTCATGGTCTTAGTCATGCGTGAGGAGATTTATGATGTTTGGTTCAACAATGTGTAAAAAAAAGAGTCTTGAGTATTGTAACAACCATATATATCACATTGTACATCATTACTTTCAGCCATGTACTCTCATATAAAGCCATGTAATATGTTGGTTCATCATTTGGTTACTAGTGGATATGTTCTAGAGTCAAGAGGGATAGTCACGGGTCATGTCAAGCATGTGTAGAAGTGATTTGTGCTTGAATTTTGAGAGATGTTATAGCCATGTTTGTGCTGTTTGGTGTCATGTATTTCAGCAATGTATGGGATTTTGGAGTCATTATGTAGCCATGTAGTATCTTGTCTTTCTTATGGGACATTGGTTGAGTCATATGAGTGATGTTCATGCATGAGTGAGGAGTCATGTTTCAGTCATATGTTGGTTTTTTGGAGGCATTGTACAACCATGTATTATCACTCTTGTAGTCATGTAATAGGCCTATGAAGCCATGTAATTTCACTACACATCATTGGATCATAGTCCTTCGTGTTGTGTGTGGAGCATGATTGTTCAGAGGTCTTTGTTTCAGCCGGATGTATACCCTAGGAAGTTTGTACACCCCTCCACGCGGGGGGGTGTGGGGGGGACTTGTCCCCCCTGCGGGGGTCCGGGGGCCAGCGGTTCCCCGGCGGGGGCTCGGGGGCAGCGCCCCCGAAGCTAAAAACAAATGTAAAAATGCCTTGTAAAAGTATAGTAATTTCTAGTCAATCTGGGCCGTTCATTAGGCAGATGATTTGACGGTAGAACTTATGTTTAGTTTAGGGTTTTTTTCCCTAGAAGGCAACCCCTCTCTTTGTATGAGGGTATTGTATTGGAGGCTGAGATATATAGATGTGTATTCTGTGAGCGAGAAACAGAGAGGTGACACTGTGAGAGAAAACAGAGGATATTACAACGAATTTGTTGTAGGATGTGTCTCTTCATTTTGCTGGATAATAGAAAGGAAGGGCTGGCTGTTCGGGGTGGACGTAGCCCAAACTGGGTGAACCACGTATATCTGTGTCTCTCTTGTTTTGTGCGTTTTCTGTGTTTATATTTCTGCAATATTTTATGTGTTCCATTGCTCCTTAATAAATAATTTTCTAACAACTGGTATCAGAGCCAAAGGTCTATTTGGCTGATAAACTCGCAGGAAAGAAGGGTTCCTGGTTCGAGTGGGAGCAATGGTGGAAGATGGTAAGTTTAGGGTCGAGAAATTTAACAGCCAAAACTTCTCGCTGTGGAGGATGCAGATGGAAGATTATCTGTATCAGAAAGATCTATACCTACCGTTGGGCGGAAAAACAAAGATGTCGACGGGTATGAAAGACGAAGAATGGAACCTTCTCGATAGAAAGGCACTTGGAACAATACAGTTGTGCCTTGCTGCGTCAGTCGCCTTCAACATTTTGAAGGAAACCACGATAGAGGGTTTGATGCAGACTTTGTCGAAACTATATGAAAAACCCTCGGCCTCAAACAAGGTATTTCTTATGAAACGGTTATTTAATATGAATATGTTGGAAGGTGGATCTGTTGAAAACCATTTAAATGATTTTAATACAGTTACAAGTCAGTTAAGTTCTGTAGGGGTAAACTTTGATGATGAAGTTAGAGCTCTGTTATTCTTGTGCTCATTACCAGAAAGTTGGAATGGTTTGGTAATGGCCATTAGTAACTCCGTTTTTGGATCTAGTACTTTAAAGTTTGATGATGTTGTCGGTGCTATCCTTAGCGAGGAAATGCGACGAAAAAGCTCCGGTGAGACATCGGGAAATGCTTTGAGTGCAGATTCTAGAGGAAGAAAAATGGAAAGAGGAAAGAGCTCAGGATATCGCAGTAAATCAAGGAAAGGCAGATCCAAGTCTAGATCGGGGGTAGTGTGCTGGAAATGTGGAAAGAAAGGACACCTAAAGAAAGACTGTAGATCTCGGAAGGGAAAAGAAGGAGATGTACAACAAGAAAACAATCATGAAGCAAATGTGACAGGTGAGGTGTTACAAGATGCTTTGATTCTTTCTTTCGAAAATATTACTGATTCCTGGGTGGTAGATTCAGGGGCTTCATTCCATGCCACACCTGATAAGAAATACTTTCATGACTATGTTCAAGGAGATTTTGGACAAGTTCGTCTGGGTGATGATAAACCTTGTAAAATCGTTGGAATGGGTAAGGTTCTTGTAAAACAACAAAATGGAAACCAATGGCTATTAAAGGAGGTAAGGCATGTTCCAGATCTAAAGAAAAATCTGATTTCAATAGGGCAGTTAGGCAGTGAAGATTGTGTGACAACTTTCACAGATAAAGCTTGGAAGGTCACCAAAGGAGCCCTGGTAATAGCAAAAGGCAAAAAGGTTGGTACATTGTATTTATGCAATGGTATTTCTAACTCTGTTAATGCTTTAACTTCCAAAGGAGCAGATGCAGCATTATGGCATCATAGGCTCGGACACATGAGTGAAAAGGGGATGAAGATTCTTCACTCAAGGAATTTGTTGCCGGGTTTGAAGAATGTTGATTTGGATTTCTGTGAGAATTGCATTTATGGAAAATAGAAGAGAGTCAGATTTCTCAGAGTTGGGAAAGAAAAGAAGAGCGAAAAATTAGAGCTTGTGCATACAGATGTATGGGGACCTGCTCAGGTATCATCTCTCGGTGGCTCTCATTATTATGTTACTTTTATTGATGATGCAACTAGAAAAACTTGGATTTATTGTATTAAGAATAAATCTGATGTATTTGATACTTTCAAGAAATGGAAAGCTTTGGCTGAGATTGAGACAGGAAAGAAATTGAAGTGTCTTAGATCAACAATGGAGGTGAATATTGCAGCAAAGAGTTTGATAGGTACTGTTCAGAACATGGAATTCGCAGAGAGAAGACAGTTCCAAGAACACCACAAGAAAATGGTGTGTCAGAAAAGATGAACAGAACAATCATGGAGCGTGCAAGGTGCATGAGATTGCATGCAGGATTGCCTTTACAGTTTTGGGCAGATGCTGTAGATACTGCTGTTTATCTAATAAACAGAGGGCCTTCAAGTTCCTTGGATGGTGGTGTTCCGGAGGAAGCATGGACAGGTAAAAAGGTAAACTACTCTTTTTTTAAGCCTTTTGGTTGTGAGGCCTTTGTCCATATTGATAAAGAAAATAGAACAAAGCTTGAGGCAAAGTCAAAGAAATGTATCTTTATTGGATATGGTGTTAATGATTTTGGTTATCGCTTATATGATTATGAAAATCACAAAATCATTAGGAGTAGAGATGTAATATTCAATGAAAAGGTCTTGTATAAGAATCAGTTGCAGGAAAAGAAGAAAGAAAATGAAAACAAGGAATATGCAGTTCTTGATGACATCACTGAAAAGGTAAAGGTGCCTAAAAATAATAATAATCAACAACAGCAACCACCACAACAGCAACAGGCACCCCAAACACCTGAAAGTGGTGTTAGAAGATCTACCAAGATAAGTAGACCCCCTGAACGATACTCTCCTTCATTATATTATTTATTGTTGACTGATTCTGGTGAACATGAATGTTATGAAGAAGCAATGCAGGTTGAAAGCAGGAAGAAGTGGGAGGTAGCCATGGAAGAAGAGATGGACTCCTTAATGCATAACCAGACTTGGGATTTAGTCAGGTTGCCTGCAGGAAAAACTACATTGAAGAATAAATGGGTTTACAGGCTGAAGGAAGAAGATGGAGGAAAACAGAGGTACAAAGCTAGACCTGTGGTGAAGGGGTTTGCACAGAAGAAAGGTATTGATTTTGATGAAATATTTTCTCATGTTGTTAAATGACTTCAATCAGAACTATTTTAAGTTTTGTAGCAGCTGAAGATTTGCATCTTCAGCAGTTAGATGTAAAGATAGCCTTTCTCCATGGGGATTTGGAGGAAGAGATATATATACAGCAGCCACAAGGATATGAGGTGAAAGGGAAGGAGAAACTAGTGTGCAGGTTGAAGAAGAGCTTGTATGGCTTAAAAAAGGCTCCAAGGCAGTGGTATCTAAAATTTGACAAGTTTATGTCTGAACAAGGTTATACTAGATGCCACTCTGATCATTGTGTTTATCTGAAAAAGCAAAATGATGGCAGCTATATTATATTGTTATTGTATGTGGATGACATGCTTGTTGCAGGATCTAACATGCAGGAAATAATTGTACTCAAAAGAAAATTGGCAAATTCATTTGCAATGAAGGATTTGGGAGCTGCAAAACAAATCCTTGGTATGAGAATAACTAGAGACAGGAAAAATCGCAAATTAACATTGTCTCAGAATGAGTACATACAAAAGGTGTTGAAAAGATTTAATATGCACAATGCAAAACCAGTTAGTACACCTTTTGCTAGCCATTTCAAACTTAGTAAGCAAATGTGCCCAAAGACCCAAGAAGACATGGATTATATGTCTAAAGTTCCATATGCATCAGCAGTTGGAAGCTTAATATATGCAATGGTCTGCACAAGGCCTGATATTGCACATGCAGTGGGAGTTGTAAGCAGGTACATGAACAATCCAGGAAAGGAACATTGGATGGCAGTGAAATGGATTCTCAGATATTTGAAAGGTACCACAAATCAAGCATTATGCTTTGGTGGTGCAAACATTTCTCTACAGGGATATGTTGATGCAGATATGGCAGGTGACAGGGATAACAGGAGGAGCACTACAGGATATGTATTTACTGTTGGTGGAACAACTGTCAGTTGGATTTCAAAAATCCAAAGTGTTGTTGAACTTTCAACAACAGAAGCAGAGTATGTTGCTGCTACAGAGGCTAGTAAAGAAATGATTTGGTTACAAAGGCTTATGGGTGAATTGGGTAAGGAGCATGATATGGGCACATTATACAGTGATAGCCAAAGTGCCATTCATCTTGCAAAGAACTTAGCATTTCATTCTAGGACTAAACACATACAGCTCAAGGACCATTTCATACGATCAGTGTTGGAAGATGGAGAGTTGAAGCTGGAAAAGATACACACGAGCCAGAATCTTGCAGATATGCTAACAAAAGTTGTAACCAGGGAGAAACTGAGAATATTCTCAGTTTCAATTGGTCTTCAAGGATGACGATGAAGATGAGAAACAGCCAGGTCCAAAGAGGAGTCATTGTCCAGCCAATGAAGCAGCGGTGGAGTTTCTACAATCATTCTCCAAGTGGGAGATTGTTGTGTGTGGAGCATGATTGTTCAGAGGTCTTTGTTTCAGCCGGATGTATACCCCAGGAAGTTTGTAAACCCCTCCACGCGGGGGGGACTTGTCCCCCCCGCGGGGGTCCGGGGGGTCCGATCCCCCCCGGCTAGGGGTCCAGGGGCAGCGATCCCCCAAAGCTAAAAACAAATGTAAAATTGCCTTGTAAAAGTATAGTAATTTCTAGTCAATCTGGGCCGTTCATTAGGCAGATGATCTGACGGTAGAACTTATGTTTAGTTTAGGGTTTTTTTCCCTAGAAGGAAACCCCTCTCTTTGTATGAGGGTATTGTATTGGAGGCTGAGATATATAGATGTGTATTCTGTGAGCGAGAAATAGAGAGGTGAGACTGTGAGAGAAAACAGAGGATATTACAGCAGATTTGCTATAGGTTGTGTCTCTTCATTTTGCTGGATAATAGAAAGGAAGGACTGGCTGTTCGGGTTGGACGTAGCCCAAACTGGGTGAACCACGTATATCTGTGTCTCTCTTGTTTTGTGCGTTTTCTGTGTTTATATTTCTGCAATATTTTATGTGTTCCATTGCTCCGTAATAAATAATTTTCTAACACTTCGTCCATTTGGAGTAGCCTCTTAAATGTGACATGGAGGCATTGGCAACAGTAGATAGCATGTAAAACAACTTGGAGAGATGGTAGCATCCCCATTACATGTTCAAGGGGAGAATTTTCAACTTGTGGTTCACATAGTGTTGAGTATTTCAGGGGGAGTACTTCTCTCATCTCATCACATATGTTGGAATTATTATTCAGTGTTGGAATTTCTCTTTACCATTGATGTCAAAGGGGAAGAGAATTTGAGTTTTTGGAGATCAACCTAAAAGTTTGTAGATCAGGCTGAGGTTGACATCAATGTCAAAGGGGGAGCATGTTGGCATTGTAGTGTTGGAATTAATGTTAATAGGGATTTAGTACTTTATTTATTATCATTGAATTAAACCTAATAAAGGTATCCCTCATGATTTGTGTTTAGTTATCATTGGTCTGATACATATGTATTGATCCATGCAGTGGTGTTTAGCCAACTATGCCTTCATGTCCTTGACTTGATGTAGCGGTGTTGATCCATGTAGAGGTTGCTGAGGTGTTTAGGTTGCTAAGTTGTTTTTGGTGACCTTTGAAGACCTGGAAAAGTCTTATATATGACTAAGGAGGCATGAAAAGGAAGAGATTCAAGTTTGATAAGAAGATTTATGGTTTTGGCTAGGTTTTTCCATAGTTGTTGGAAAGAAACTAAGTCATAGTGGTTGTAGGATTTCAGCCGCTAGGATGCCAATGGTAAGGGTGAAACTATAGTTTCTAGGAGCTAGTAGTTGTCCCAACGGCTATTGCTATAGGTGAATTTTATTTGGATTATGTGTGCACCTCAAATGTTTTTATTGGTTTTTCGGGTGATTTTGTTCAGGATTTTTGATAAAAAGGGTTGGAAAAGGTTAATCATCATTTGGAATGTGAGTAAATAAAAAATGAGGAGACTTAGTGATGGATATTGATTACGCCCTTCATTAATTATAAAATCCCAAAGTGTGAAGGAGAAGAGGTTGGATTGAGTGAGAGTGTGTGCTCTAAGTTTACAAAGTTAGAGAGTAGATCAAAGCTCAGAATTGGAGCATATTTCAGATGATGATGGATCTACATTAGATCTAGATGTCTAATCCAGTTTTGTTGTAGATTGTGGCTCCCAATTGCTACCAATATGGAGATGAGAAATATTGTTGTAGCTATTGCAGTTTCATATCAGAGTCTATTTTGCTGATGCATTTGTGTTGCAGGGGTTTTATTGGAGAATTCCTTGTTAATCTTCAGTACATGATTTTTTGTATGGATGCTAGTTTGAGTTATTGATGGTTGAGTGTGTAAAACAATTTTTGATAATGTGTTGCTGCAGGGTTTGAGTTTGTAAAGAATATTTATGATGTTTGGATGATGTATTCACAAAGTTTGATTTATTTGTGCATATTGTATTCAGTTGATGGATTGATGTATTGATTGAGGTTATGTTGCTACAAATTATGTTGATGATTGAGGAGTAGATTTATATTATGGGTACAGTGTGAAAATGGGATGAAATGAAGCCCATGATGATTGTATGAGTTTGTAATGTGGATCCAGTGTGAAATATTTTGAAGCACAGTCTGCGGGAGATATTGAAGGTTGGGACCTTTAGTGTGGCAAGTGGTGGCTTTCTAAGTAAGTGGTGGATTTCATATTCAAAGTGTAGCGACATCCTTTAGGTGGTGGCATGAGAACATGTGAGTGGTGGCTGGGTGAGCCTTACTAGAAGTAGTGGATTCTAGCAGGTGGTGGCCTAGAAATTCGAGGAAGTGGTGGCTTCCAGCAAGTGGTGGCCTAGAAATATCTTCAGGGTTACTTTCTAGATAAATTAGTGATTCGCATGATTAGAAAATTGAAACTTGCACACTGGTGGTGGGCAGCCAATCAAATGTAAAAATAATTACATAATAGAAGAGACAATGATGAAGACTATATGTCGACGGTGGTTTTTATCCTTGTGGTTTCCACCTTACATCTGGTGTCCTCATGTTTATGATTGATGTTGCTCATAATTATTTGCATTGTTGTTATTATGGTTATTTAATTGTTTCTCATATGATTATGTGTTGATATATTGATGTGTTGTTGGTTAATTTATGCATGAATAAATGTTTGTGAAAATAATATATAAAGATGGTAAAAGTATATCACAAGGAAAACTACTAATTCCCCCCTCCCCCCCAATCTTAGCAGTGCTCAAGGTTTATAACACGAATTTCAAGTCATTATTGTATAATTGTGATCCATATTTATGCAGGAATGAAATTAAATACATATTCAAATAGAAATATAGAGCTAAAATGAAAATTAAACTTCAATTAATTAATAACAAATACTGAAAATTGTTTATGTGCAGAATGGAAACAATCTACCTCGAGCGATGGTAGCTTATCTCTGAGAAGATATGTGATGACTACATGCCTTTTGAACTATGTTACAATGAGGCTTAGAGGAATTTTTATTATTGAGAAACAATGGAAAACCCTAAACATCCAAAAAACTATCCTTAGGAGATGAAGCGACAAAATTTTGTGGGCCCTATTGGGGTTAGTAGGTACATCAACTTCCCGGGGTCATAACTTTGGCATACAATCTTCATTTGACGTGTATAATACCTCGTTAGAAATATATATCCAAGGAAAAAAAATTGATTGCAAACCCATAACAAGAGCTACATGTCTACCCATTTTCCAAAAATACATTATTTAGGGACTCAAAACGACTCTGGAAGTTTAGGATTCAAAAAACTGCCAAAAATAGTAAATTATACTACAATTAAGGAAAATGAAAGAACAAATGTTCGGGGTCCAAGTGGAATAGGTGGGTGGCCATCAATATCCACTTGGATCAATCCTTCCCCATTAGGAAGCAATGGTCCCCATTACGTTGAGTTCTTCCATGGGATGGGGAAAGTTCTGTTGAACTTGGTCCCTGGTGAGACACTTGCTTTGGTGTAGGAGTTGGCCAACTTTAACAACTCAGTACAGTTGGATCCTCTATTTGTGAGTGTTATTGATATGTGTGTCCATGATTCAATCAATTATGGTATATTCAATGTAGTCTGATTTGAGCTATTTTGGTGTCAACTACTCAACAATGTTTGATGTGTTCAATAATGGTGGAAACTATGACTGAAGGCAATACTCATTCAATTTAGGGTGCAAGACAAGGAATGAGGGAATACTAAGCTCAAAATCATCTTCCATGACCATGGTGATGGTGTAAGGCCCATATTAGAGTGGTTGAATCTTTTGTTGGGCTCTGGCAAGGCATTCTTTCTGCATGTGTAACAAACTTTGTTGCCCACCTGAAACTTATATGGCACCCAATGTCGATCATGTCATTTTCTACTTCGAATTGGCTTTATCCAAGATGTTGTGTACTTGTTGGTGGATGTGCTTAATGTGCTCAATAAACCTAGTGGTTTATTAGCTTCAAACTGAACATGGGAAAATTCTTCTTATGTAGCTACAAAAGGCAGTGCGACATCAAGTATACATAATGGTTGAGATCCTCTAATTTGGTGGAGGATAGGCCATTTTGTCACATGTTGGGCATGGAATCCCCCCATGGCATGTTTTGGGGCTCAAAGCCCAAGTTTTGAGTTGATATTGTTGTAAAGCTGCATGAATTGTGGGAGTGAAATGTATGTTAGAGTCATAGGGTTGTCTGCCCTAAGTTTTGCCTACGAACCATGGGATTGTATAAATACAGTGAATCTCTAAGTGTAAAGATAGGAAGTGAGAGCAAAGTATTAGATAGAAGCACAGAGCAAGTGTCTAAGCGTATCTTAGGTCGTAGAGTAGGAAAAGGCTCTGCAATTGAGTGTGCAGAGGCCTAGTAGAGTTTGTAGCTGAGTGTGCAAACCCCTGCAGTTGAGTGCACAAGGTAGAATAGAATCTGTAACTGAAGGAAGAGAATAATAAAGAGAAGTTTTATCTGAATTCTGTGTATCTGTTCTTGAATTATTACCTGTTTGATATCAATTGCTAATGTATTGTTATTTACTGCGTGCACTTGTATGAATGATTTATATTGCTAAGTATACTTTACACATGCAAGTAAACTAAGTTAATTAACTAATATCGGGTTACTAGTAAGGATTTGGGTAATAACACTGTTCGGCCCCCGAGTAGGGCTACGGGAAGGCAACATCATAGAATGTGTAAGTGCACGTAGCGAAATTCATGCTGCGGACCACTTGAACTCCTCAGACATCTCCAGGGCGTGGAAACCTGGTTCTAGCACCCTCCCATACTACTTCGGGTGAGACCTTAGTCCATGCTCTGCGGACTGTTGCCGAAAGGGACAATAGTATCAGGATTTGTTTGGCTAAATCACCTCCAAACCTGGGTCAGGCCCCAACAATCCAACAAATGGTTCCATTGCTGGGACTGGGATCTACATAAGGGATGTCTAATGTCGTGTCATTGGAATCCAACAAAGAAATAAATTGAAGGGTGGTTGGACAGAAATATTCACGAGTTCGCGACGCAGGAAAACATGAATTTGCGAGTATCAAAGGAACAGTGGTTAGAGTGTTACTTATATACAGAAATCCGTTGGCTTGATTGAATTATAGGAGTGTTTATCACCAAATTTGTGGTAGACACGACAGTCAACTAAAATGAGGCAGAATGACGCTTCCTCAAAGGACCATAAGGTAAGTACATTAAATCTTTGAACACTTGGATTAAAATGCTACTGTGTGAAAAGGACCGCGAGTTAAGTACATTAAATCTTTGAACACTTGGATTAAAATGATACTGTGTGAAAAGTCGGTTATGCGAATAAATTGATGTTTGGGGCTACGCGAAGTGGGAGGATCTATAGAAATGAAGGAAGTGCGGAGATAGAGAATAGCCCCTTGATTTCGCCTCAACGAAAAAGCGAGGAAGAGCTCACGAAAGTTTCACCAAGAATTGTGATCAGTCTGATAAGGCATCAAATTTCATGCATACCACCTCCACCCACACCACCACTATTTTCACCATCTTCATCCCCATCTCTACCCACACCACCTCCGCCGCTACCACAGTTCAATATGTCGAATGTAATAAAGTTATAGGTGTTCAGAGGAGTAGGGAATGAAGATCCAGACCAATTTTGGTTCGTGGTAAAGGCCGTATGGGAAGCACAAGGAGTCGTGGATGACAATATAAAGAAGGAAATGCTAGTAATCACGTTGCAGGATCATGCAATAACATGGTACATTAAGCATTCTAATGACCATCCAAACGCGGGGATCGCAGATATCGAAGCTGCGCTGAACAGGGAATTTAGTAGGCCAAAATCAGAGATAATCGATTATCGGGTTTAAGGAAATCGCGATGCTTCCAGGCGAGACCCCATGGGATCTGGATCAGAGAATGAAGAGTATGATTCATGAAGCCAACATGACCCTGACGGATGGACAACACCATGCATGGTTTGTAGCATGGATGGACAACATCGTGCGCGGTTTGTAGCGTCACTAATGCCACATTTAAGAACGACGTTGTCACAGTAGAAGTTATCCACCCAGGCTGAATCTTTGGAGATTGCAATGAGACTGCACGAGACCCCATTACAAGATACTAGCCTAGGAGTCCAACAAATCCACGTGCAACTGCAAAATTTGTGTCTGGAAATACAAAGTTTGAAATAGGACAGGACAACTCACCCAGAAGCGCGCGATGAGGTATGGTGCATAAAGTGCAAGGGATAGGGACACGACAAGGACCGTTCTCTATTCTTCATGAACTACTTGGCGGTAAGAGGGCCAATTCCATTAAGACTAAAGGTACAAGAATGACCGAGCACGGTGCTTGCATTATGGTGCGTGATTTTTCAGAGAGGAGGAAAACATGCTACAGATTATTGTCATCTATTACAGAAGTATACGTAGACGTCCCAACAGTTGTTATGTAATTTCTGTAGGTTAGTAGGCCACGATGAATGCACCTGTAGAAGTTATGAGCTAATGATGGGTCAGACTCCTGCCTACAGAGTGCAAACTGAAGCATGAGCCCTCGATCCAAATGCAGGGATAGCGCGTGCTAGATTTCAGGGGCACGGATGAGGTCGAGGTGGAATGAGACCAAGAAGGGGTCGAGGACACTGATTTGTTACAATTGCGGAGGGCCATGGCATTATGCCCGTGATTGTACAAATTCGATGAGAGCATCGTGTTTATATTGTACTCAATTTGATCATGAGACGGAGGACTTCCCTACATCGATAATGAGGTTGTGCGATAAAGGGATACTCCAGCCTCCCCCGACTCAGAATTTGAAAATGATGAGGTCAAAGCCGCGTGAAGAGGACCCGAATGTAAACATCGTGCTCCAAAGCGGTATCACGATAGGAGATGACAAAGATAAGCAGCCTGAAGAAAGTGCGTGGGTTCATAAGGCTCCTACAAAGGAACCTGAATTTGATTTGGAGCACGCGAAGGAGACATTCATGGAAGCTAAGAAGAGATTCATGGAGGCCTCCACTTCAGGCAGTAAGGATCAACTAGAGCTGAAGATGGATCCTTCAATGCTCATTACCTTTGTGGAGACATGCATGAAGTTGTTGCACGACAACAAGGTGATGAAGGGATTGTAGGAACTTATCACTAGGTGTGTTGGGTTAGGAAAACCGTGCGTAGTCCGGACGTTCGGGAATCAAACGTCGTGAATAGGAAGGGAAATGAGATTGACTGCACAAATCAGAGAATATGAAATGGATCAAGTGATTTTGGATTTAGGATCGGACGCGGATGTACTGCCAAAGCAGACATGGGAGTGCATGGGAAGGCCCGCGTTGCAATGGTCCCCTATTCAATTGAAAATGGAAAACCTACAAAAGATCCTACCGATGGGAAGATTGCAGGGAATAATGGTACACATCAAAGGTGCGAGTGTGCTTGCAAATTTTAAAGTGATAGAGATTGTCGATGACATCAATCCCTATCCCGCGCTACTGGGAAGAGATTGGGCCACTGATATGAACAGAGTGATAAACCTGAAGAAGTGCAAAATGATTTTTGGGAAAAAGGCACTGTGCGTAGTGGTACCTATAGGCCCTGCGGAATGATCGCGCTACATAGAGCCAGTGCGTGACGATGAGAGTAATGACGAGCTAGACAGTATCTACAAGATAACTGCTCAGGAGTAGGATTGGGTAAATCCTACAATGGATGGTAGGATTTCATGGGAGTGCGAAAGCTCCTGCACATCAGATTGAGTTGAGTAGACAAAATGATGGCAGAACTGGTTACACGAGGTAACCACGCTCAATTGCAACATGATGGTAAGATCACTGCACTGTGTGACAATAGAGGTAAGGGATTTTCCTATGTATGACGAGTTGACGGCGGTGGTTGAATTCTTGAACAAATTTGAAAGAAAAGTGCTAGAACAACAGTGTTTTGACGCTCTGAAATGGGCACTGCGCACTATGCCCGCAAGGTGGTCGGGTACGCATCAAAGAAGCTTTGATGACTGGCGTGGATGTAGAACGATGATGTGCCTATGATTTGGGAAATTGTAGATGCGATTAGTAGACAAGTATGACAGACGGGATGATCCACGCACACACCTTGAAAAATGGACCAAGGTCTATGGGGAAGAGCCATAACCTAAATGGGTGCATTTGTTCTGTCATACTTTGGATGTCATACCCATGAATTGGTATACTGAGACAGAACTCCACCATGGCATGAGAGAATGGGATATCTTGCACGAAGGATTCTTGCTAACCTTCACGTTTGAAGATCATTGTTGGGATACTGTTGATGATGCGCTACAAGTAGTAAAATTAGCAATCTTCAAAATACCCAAGGAGCCAATGGAAGTGCTTTAGTCGGAATGGGTGACATAGCTAAGCTGCATGCTGGAGTGTTACAATGTAAATGTTGAGGAGGATGATTAGGACCCATGAAATATTAACATTCCAGAAATGGAAGGCTGTCGTGAGGTTTGAGGACCACTGATTGAGGATCCCAATATCACCGTGCCACTAAAAACGAAGCAGGTAAGCATTGGAATGAAGGCAGAACCAAAGTATGCAACGCTTGGAGACTATTGGGATGATGCCATGGTGGATAAGGTCATGGAGTTACTCCGCGAATACCAAGACTTATTCTTGACCAAAATTATGACTTTAAAAGGGATCGATGGCGATTTAGGGATGATGAAGATCACCCTAAAACTCAACGCGAAGCTGGTCAAGTAGAGGCCTTACTTCTTGAATCCGAAATATAAGGAAAAGGTTTGCGTAGAATTAGACAAAATGCTCACAGCCGGAATTATTGAGCCAGTGGAAGAATCCGACTGGGTGAGTCCTATAGAATATGCGTGGACCTTAGGAAGCTGAATGACACCTGTGTACATGACCCATTCCTGACATCGCTCACAGACAGAGTATTCGAAAATGTTGGCGGATAAGAAACATACTCATTCATGGATGGGTTCTCAGGGTACCACTAGATCAAGATTTCACCAAAATACAAGAGCAAAATGACCTTTGCAATGGAATGGAGCTGCTTTCAATACACCGTTATGCCGTTTGGATTGAAGAACGCACCAACCGTCTTTTTGTGCATCGTTGTTGCCGCATTCAAAGACTACATCCACAAATTCTTGGAGGTCTATATGGATGATTGGACTATCTTTAGATTAGTTAAGCACCATGTAGCAAGCTTACGCTTGATGTTGGATACTTGCCGACGACACCAGATTGTGCTGAACCTTAAGAAGTGCACATTCCTCGTTCCCTTTGGAAACTTGTTGGGACATGTGGTCTGCAAACAGGGACTGATGGTGGACCCTACGAAGATTGTCGTTATTCTAAATTTGGAAGCACCGTGAAGTGTTAAACAGTTGTGCGCTACCTTGGGACACACCGGGTACTACAGAAAGTTTATCAAAAGCTATGCCCAAATCACCGCGCCGATGGAAAAACTATTGAAAAAGGATGTTACATTTTGTTGGAATGACGATTGCATGAAAAGTTTGGATGTCCTGAAGGGAAAATTGGCCTCTGCTCTAATCCTAGTCTTCCCAAAATGGGATGTGGAGTTTCATGTCCATGTTGATGCATCGTGTATCGCGCTGGGAGCAGTGCTCACACAGGAGGGCGGGGAAGGCTTGGATCACCCTATCACGTTTGCAAGTCGAATGTTTTCCAAAGAAGAGAAGAACTATTCCACCACCGAGCATGAGGGGTTGGCGATGGTGTACGCACTCCAAAAATACTAACACTATTTTCTTAGAGGACATTTCAAGATGTATACTGACCATTCCATGCTGAAATACCTGGTCAATAAGCCTGTGTTGGGGGGGCGCATATGAAGATGGCTCTTATTGTTCTAGGAATATGATTTTGAGGTTGTAGTAAAGTCGGGATGCCTGAATGCAGGACCGGATCACTTGTCACGTATTGAGACAAGGGAGGAACCTACTAGAGTTTGGAGGAAGGATTACCTGATGCACAACTCTTTTTGGTGCATGTTGCGAACAACACTTTGAAGATATAATCCATTTTCTGACAACAGGTACTGCGCCAAAGAAATACTCCATCCAATAGAAGAAGGAATTGGTGGTGTGCGCAATGAATTTTTCTGTCATCGCGAGGCACCTATATAAAATGGGCAATGATGAGACATTGCGAAGATACGTACCTGAATTTGAACGAAGTCAGATCCTCATGGAAGCACATGGGAATGCTGCGGGAGGACACTATGCAAGATGAGCAACTGCACAAAAGATCCTCTGCGTAGGGTTGTAGTGGCCAACCCTGCACCAAGATTCGGAAGTGCGCTGTAAGGCCTACGATATATGTCAAGGGACTGGAAAGCCATAACAAAGGGATGAGATGTTGTTGAATCCGAAAATGACGCTGCAACCATTCAAAAAATGGGCAATTGAATTTTTGGGACCTATCAAACCTTAGGGAAAGACGGGAGCGCACTACATCATCACCGCGACAGAGTACCTGACATGATGGGTGGAAGCACAACCAGTCAAAGACTGCACAACCACTATGGCTGTGAAGTTTTTGTTCGAAAACGTGTTAACCCGATTCAGCTTTTTGAAAATCTTAATGAGTGATCGCGGAACACATTTCCTAAATGAAACCATCAACGTACTCATAGAATAATTCCAGGTGTATCATCAGAAAAGTACACCGTACCACCCACAAGCCAATGGGACTGTAGAAGCTTTCAACAAAATACTGGAGACTGCACTAACAAAATTGTGGAACACGCAACGAAACGATTGGGACCTGCACGTACCTACCATGCTATGGGCTTATAGGACAACATGTAAGAAACTAATGGGGCAGACACCTTTCCGGTTAGTTTATGGCATGGAAGTTGTCATGCCGATGGAATATATTGTACCTAGTCTATGAATAGTAGTACTCACAAGGATGAAGGACCACAAAGCTCTGGAGGAAAGGCTTATGCAATTGGAAGAGCTTGAGGAAGAATGGCTTTTGTCTAGGTTTCATTAGCAGGTACAAAAGAAGCATTAAAAAGCCTGACACGACCACCATATCAAGTTGTGCACCTTCAATGTAAATGACTTAGTACTGTTGTATGACAGTAAGTTTGAAAAATTTTCGGGAAAATTCAGAATGCATTGGCTGGGACCATATGTGGTTAAGGAGGTCACAAACAGAGGCATGATCCAGCTTGTCAAACTAAATGGGGAACCCTTCCCAGGAAAAGTAAATGGCAGCCATTTGAAGCCCTACATAGGTGGGCCGAATATCTGACTAGCCGGCTCAAGCACAGTCTTCACGCTCCGAGGAGCTGAAAAAAGGTGTGGGACTATAAACATGCACACCAGATGCTGGTATAGATGTAAGGAAAAAATTCTGCCATGGAGGTCTTAGAGCAGAGGATGCAATAGATTCAGCAAGCAGCGGCTCAGTGCACTGCAGACATCAATACCATTTGAGAGCAGTTGGAGGGACTCCATGCCAAGATCACCACAACGAAAGAGTGACTCGAGGCCAAGTCGCGATGTTTGTGTTGGGGGCTTGTTGGGAATGGAATCCCCCCAGGGCATGTTTTGGGGATAAAAGCCCAAGTTTTGAGTTGATATTGTTGTAAAGCTCCGCGAATTGCAGGCACGAAATGTATTTTAGAGTCATAGGGTTGTCCACCTTAAGTTTTGAATTTAATTTCATCCTACCCATGTTCTGCGGACCATGGGATTATATAAATAGAGCGAAACTCTAAGTGTAAAAGATAGGAAGTGAGAGCAAAGTATGAGATAGAAGCACAAAGAAAGTGTCTAAGTGTATCTTGGGTTGTAGAGTAGGAAAAGGCTCTGCAGTTGAGTGCGCAGAGGCCTAGTAGAGTCTGCAGCTGAGTGCGTGGACCCCTGCAGCTGAGTGCACAGGGCGGAATAGAGTCTGTAACCGAAGGAAGAGAATAATAAAGAGAAGTTTTATCTAAATTCTATGTATCTGTTCTTGAGTTATTACATGTTTGATATCAATTTCTAATGTATTGTTTATTTACTGCGTGCACTTGTATGAATGATTTATATTACTAAGTATACTTTACACATGCAATTAATCTAAGTTAATCAAATAATATTGGGTTACTAGTAAGGATTTGGGTAATAACACTATTCGGCCCCCGAGTAGGGCTGTGCGAAGGCAGTGTCGCAGAACGGGTAAGTGCGCATAGTGACGTGCGTGCTGCAGACCACTTGAACTCCTCAGACATCCCCAAGGTGTGGAAACCTAGTTCTAATACCCTTCCATACTACTTCGGGTGAGACTTCAGTCTGCGCTTCGAAGACTATTGCTGAAAGGGCTAGAAGTACCAGGATTTGTTTGTCTAAATCACCTCCGAACCTGGGTCAGACCTCAACAAGACAACAACACATCTGGTCAATTGGCCTACAAACTAGATCCATTAACATCCATGAACACCTTGTCATTATCCCTACGGAAATCCCTAAGCATGAATCTTTCAAATCCCTGAGTTTATAACCTTCAAAAATTCATTCTGGTGCTTTTAAGGTCCAACCCACCTTGGCCCTTTAGGGATCTTCTTGAAGTGGAATGTTGCTCAGTTATGCACCTACTCTGATCAGAGCAAGTTTTCCCTTATTGGGGGTGCAACGATTCTAGAAATTTAGAAAATATCAAAATAATCCTGAAGCTTCCTCTTCTAGAAGCTTCTAGGACTTGTTACAACCATTTACCTTGGATAAGAACTTCGAATCCTATCTCCCCTACCTTATATTTTTCACCTCTAATCCCTTGAGCTCATCCTCTCATTAAGAGTGGATCTCAAGCCTAGATTGGTAAATGGATAAGAATTCCTAAACTACCATCCTCTCCTATATATTTAATGGTATCCACAAGCTAGAGGTTGTCTTTTGGAGATTAATCATACCCTTATGTTTCTACTTTAATCATAAGAGAGATATCATTCCCATACATTAGGGTGGCTTTTGAGGTGTACGTTGTTGCAAGGAAGGAAAATTCAACTTGGGAGGTTGTTTACAAGATCAACTTCCACTTTTGGTTGTAAAATCTCTCCCTTCCATTTTAATACAAAGAGTATATCAGTTTCCTACATATGTTATGTTATTCTTATGTACATGTGTTTCAATGCTATGTTGATCCATTGAATATATTGATTGGATAATTCTACATAGATGTTGTAGATCTTTGGATTGTGTTGTTTGTTTATGTAGGTTCTAGTTATAGTTATTGGAGCTAACAAGCTGAGAGGAGAGAAGAGATTGTGACGGATCACAAGTAAGTATCTTTCCATTCTCCAATTATAATAAGGAAAACTTTATATTCTTTGATTTTTGTTGTTCTAGACCAACCAACTAGGTCCATGGAAGACACTTTTGTCTATAGTCATAGATTTTGTATAACAAATTAAAATCCATACTGGGAAAGATTCATTCCCTTAGTGGTTTCCTTCATTTTTTACCTTGTTACACCTCTTGAATTGACCCTATGAAGACATTTCATTGCGTTGAATTTGACTTATTGTGTCAGAAAATCCATTTTTCCTAATCAACACACCCCCAGTATGTTGACAGAGCATTTCAGAGCAACTTGGCCTTCTCTATAACTACATTGCAAAGCACTTGTAGCGTCTTTGCACCTACAATGACCCTTGTTTCATGCAAAAATTTCCTTTTGATTATTTTCTCTATAATTGACTTGATTCTAGTTAGTCCTCCTTGTGTCCCTAAATGTGTTTATCCCTCTAAGAAGTCTTCATCTGGTTTGCTTTTGGTTTTGAGTGCCTTTGATAAGAATTTGCTTAGGTTTTACTTTATTCTTGTCATTAGGTCATTAGCAAACTAATTTCTTGATCATTAGACTGCTTGAAGGAATTGATGTTTTAGTCATCGTTCTAAAAAGTGTTTTTTATCAGTGATTAGGCGAATATCTTAGTTTTCATCTGAAAATTAAGTGGAATTGAAAAGAAAAATATTATGCATCATGCATTGCATCTAGGGTTTTGTGAGTGAAAATTTGTAGTTAGAAACAATTTCATTAGGGGAATTGCTTAAAAATATTATTTGTTGCATCTTGTATGTTGCATATTATTTTTTCTCTTCCCTCCCATATATAGATTTTCATTGAAATGAAAAGTTTCATTTTATCATGCTAGATCGCGTTTTAGGATATTCAAGTGAAATTTGTGGTGAAGCCTCGAAAACTAAAACTTAAATCAACATAAACTTTAAAATTTACTGAATCAACCTAAGGAGCATTTGTAACATTAATGAAAACATCTATAGGTATAGGCTAGAGACGTGTTACGTCATCTATAAATATAGGAGATATCATTTTTTTCCAGCGTTGCATTCTGGGGGTGATATCTTTTTCCATGTATGTAAGTGTATCAGACCGTTCTCCATGTACCTCCGAGTATATTGGATGACACTCCACGCATGAAAAGTATATGGGAATTCTCTCATCGTATGGTTATGCATTAGATAACACTAACACAGACTACACTTCCATATACCATCAAGTATATTTGGGAATTCCACCATTGGTTGCTATCCTCGCCATAGGTAACCGAGTCGGCTGCCTCATACACTATGATACACCGAACATAGAATTTGGGGAGATTTCTTGCCCGTGCATAAATCCTTGGTTCTCCAAGGTTGTATATTGGAGTTCACAGTTGCTTGGTAAACCTTTACACCTATTTTACCCTTTTTGATTGATTTTTTGATTTACCCCGTCGATCACATAGAATGAAAAATAAGGCATCTCTTCCACTAGAGGAAACTCTTGGCCATAGTTACAAGCATAATAAAATGTAGACTACTGAATCTAGTACCCCAAGGGCTATTAATTCTGGTACTCCATCTGAGATAGATCCACTAGAATCATCTTTTCCTTTGAGTATGGAGACTGAGATTACCTCTCCATTGGTTGGTGACTCTGACAAAATTCATATCGAAGCATCTGAAATATCTGTACTTGAGGTTAGTGAACCTGACTTTCCTAAGCCAGAGACAATTCAACTTGAGGTACCTCGTCAATATTAACCTATTACCTCAAGATCTTCTCATTCTCTTCCATTGTCTTAGGCACAACCCCAAACTATATATCTTGGACCTGATGGTGAACCCATTCCACGTGGTCTTGTGAGTATCGAAGAGATTCCATAGGAAGAGCCTCAACCCTCGTCTCCCATTTGAGTAGGGACTCATTTTTATCAGGCCCATCATTTTTTCGGCTCCTCATACTCCATTTCAACCTACTTTACATAATTCTTTTCCTTTCAACTCACCTTTGAGCTTCTCTTGGAAATAGTCTTTAGGATTAACCATGACTCAGTCTGCTTTTGTTTACTAGCCTATATCTAATACCATGGATGCGACATCCCAATTTGAAACCTTATCCATGTTTGTAACCACACCAGAGGCACATTTATATGGTGGCCCATTTGTCCCACCTAGTTACCAATCCTTGTCTGGTACCTTCTTTGGTGCAACATCTAGTCCATGGACCTCTCCCATGACATCTACATATGGAATTCTGTCTGGCACTCTATTAATGAGAACTACACATTATGCTCCTATTCCTCCATATACACCTACAGTTAAGTAGCAGGCTGACCCTTACATTAGTGGACATGGTTATTTACAACAAACCAATCCATCTCCTAGTGGTAACCCTCCTCTTGGGGGGAAGTTTCCTATGCATTACCCTCCTATTTCGGTTGGGGCTCACCCTGTTGTAGGTTCATTTTCATCTCCTCAAATTAGTGCTCAAACTCAAATGAGTCCTCCTTATTCAGGAACGATTGTTAGTGTTTGGAAACCTACTTTTCGTATTCAACTTGGTTCAATTATGGTTTCATCTTTAACTTCTCAACCTATTCCATATACCCCTTAGAGTTTTGTTCAACAACCAATGTCTCAACCTATCATAAATCAAATGAATGTGATTCAACCTTTATAGGATGTACCTTTAACTCAACCCATACTGCCAGTATATAGGGCATCTCAACCCATGTATACCCAACATCTTCAAGGTAACTTACAATCACAATAGTTTGGGCATGCCATTCCTCATATGGTATGACACAGGCACAACCATGACTGAATCCAACTTATGTTGGGATCCTGTAAAATCCCACAGGGAAACCATATCCATTGTATCATGGTATCCCTCAGATGCCTTATGGCCAATAATTCCAAACTCAACCATTCTAACCTTTGTAAGGTCATCCTGAAATTGGACAACAGGGTTATGTGTATACTGGATATGAAAATTGTCCCTATACCAGGACACAAATATATGTTGCTTTGGATATCCCTTTTTATCTAGGATATCCTCCATTGGACCTTAATAGGAAGTTTCCATTCGTGGTGACTCTCGAATTGCTGGATTTTACCAGGCTCACCAACAATCCCATTACTCATTCTCCTTGGTTGCCAGTTATTCCTACAAAGTTGCCTTATGATATTCCTAATTTTAATGGAAATCATGGAGAAGATCCATCCATGCATATAATGACATATCATTCATAGTTCCTTGAACTCTCTCAATGATGATTCTCGCCCTTTACATATTTTCTAGTGTACATTCACTGGTATTGTTATCGGGAAAACTAGTGTCTATGCAAAGCTGCTAGTCCCACTAAGGCTGGTAGCTACCTTAGAAACAAACACACTAAAAACTACTTTCGTTTTCCTTAATGAGAAATAGATGAGAGAAGAATAAGGAGACCAACCTCTGTCTTGCGTTTGGTTCCTTGTTCATTTCCTCTCCCTTCTGATAGGTATTTGCCACTCGCTTCCATGTCTACCCGGGTTCAAAGAGTACATGTAGAATGAAAGCAGCATAACACTATCCAAGAACATAGATCTATTATCATAAACAATACAGGACCAGATGTATATTGACCACACAAATGCATAAATCATCAATCATACAAGAATGTGGAGGAAAACTTGAATAGCTTTATTGATAATCAAGAAAGAGCAAAGAGGATTACAACCAATTGTTTTGACCCAGCATCATCCTCTCAGCAAGAAAGCCCTTCTTCACCTCATGAAAAGCTTAGATCACCCAACACTATGATGTTGCACCAAGAAACCAACAACACTTCCTTACAAGATACAAAATTCCAGCCTCCTGGATCTCTGGGATGAGGGATCCATATATAGATGTCTGCAAGGGAGGTGAGCCAGCTTTTGAGATTTGATTAGTGTCCTCTCTCTGATAGTTCTTGATTCCACTTGGAGATTGATGATCTCTTACTCATCCCTGGTCGAATGCAGAGAGGCAAGTGTCATAGGAGAAGTTTATGGAAGATTCTATGCTTCTCCACCTTGTGGATTGACCCTGCCATTTGTCCACTCTCACCCATCGCACCCCATAGAAGGGTTTTTTGACATGCATCGCACCTACTGTGTGTATCTAGGTGGGATGCAATGCACCTTGACTATGGAGCAGGTGAAATGGTCCAGTTTTGACCAGTTCTGAGTAGTTTTTCATGGAGGACTTCTGGGAGATGCTGTAATCAGTTGACCTTGTTCTTTTAGGGGTTGAAACAACACCTTTAGGGACTTAGGAGCCCTTGGTTTATGGACATTTATGCTTGGGGTTGCAGTGCCCAAAAATGTCTATAACAGTTGCCCCCTAAAGCATGAGGTCGTTAATCTTTTGATGTCGGGTGAAATTCTTTATCATGAGGATCCGAAGTTTTTTCGAGCTAGAAGGCGACCTGTAATAAGATACAATACAATACATTATCTTCATAATATTTTCATGATCTAGCTATGGCGGGAATTCCCATGCTCAGCTTTATAAATTCATTTTCATGTACATAGGATAGACAATCGTCTGAGTGTAGACTGATGATTCTGGTAGAGCCATCATCCCTTAGATTGGATGATTATCTGTGCAACAATGATGTCTTTATTTTCCTGAATATATATCGTAGCCTGGATGGATGAAACTAGATCCGGGGTATTCAATCTCGTTCTATCTTCACTCAAAGTACAAGTCGATCCATGTGAGAGATGTTCTGGAGTCGAACATGGAAAGACATCGCCTGATTACCAGCCAATGATGTAAGCCGTTAACAGGTGCGAGAGGAATCACCAATAATGATGATGACCCTCAAGGTACTACAGTACAATTCACGTGGTGTGAATAAGGGACTTGGTGTCGAACACCATGCAAAATCTTTCGGTCAAAGGCCATTGATGTAAACCCGTTTCCGGAAGTGAGAAACTTGCCATTGAGGCATGCAAGCTTCAAAGTACTGAAAGGGTTCTTCCTAGACCAACTTCTTGTATAATGAGCTGATGTCAACAAGAAGCGATCCGTCATAGGAGGGCCTTAGTGAATCCCACATCAATGACATGGAACGGAGCAAATGATTTTAATGGAGGTGAAAATGATCTGGTGATATAAGGTTCAGGGTGGCGGTCATGAAAGAATGGAGTGTAAATGTATTATAGTGGGTGAGACATAGGTGAATTCTCTAAGTGACTTCTCTTGAACATATCGGCGACACTGACATGATGGATTGGTAGCATTAACCCCAAAGGTGGATGGTGTGATGGAACCATGGTGATGTGACCAGTGAATGGAACAACCCAACCCGACTCGGATGCAGAGTGAAAGTTTCATGTTCAAGAGCGACTTGCTACCAACAAAGTTTCTTCAAGTTTTCTTCCCAATTTTCCCCAGTCATTGCTAACCAGTACCTCTTTATTTTTGTCAAGCTTGAGGAGGATAAAATATGCCTGTTCTATAATTTTCCCTTCGGGCAAACCCATCGCTATGTTTTAACGAGCCTAGTGATAGTGAAACTTGTTCTTGTCTGTTATGGACAAGTTTGTCGCTATTAGGTTTTAATGAGTTTAACGACAAAGATAACTCGATCCTTTTCAATTTTAGAGAGTCTGAAAAGGGACGTAAAGGAAACTCCAAAAATCCTTTTTCGTCATCTAATCCATTAAGTCTGAAAAAGTATAAAATAATACAAAAGGGATGAATTTTTCGGTAATTTTAACGAGTCGAACAAAACAAGCGCTCGATCTTTTTGTGTAATAATCCCTCAGGTCCAAAAAGATTAAAATCTAAAGGAGGGATAGCACTTCCGGTCACTTTAACGAGCTGAAGAGGTCAATGGCTCGACAATATTTTCATATTTTACGAGTCAGTTGAAAAGAGCTTAAAGGAGACTCGTTTTTGAGGAACGAGTGATAGATTCGGGTAGCAGCTGATTCCAGGTAAGGTTTGGAATTTTCCAATCACGGTAGTGTCACAAGGATGGCTAACAAGATCACTCTTCGCAGCTGTTCCTCAAAAGGGGTAAACAATCAAGTGGAGGTGAATGATCGGCCAATACAGAGTGGAGGTGATGATGAGAACACGACCAAGGCTTCAAAGGCTGAAGTAATACATTCATGATGGTTATTTACCGGAAATTGGTTCATTTTTTAATGAGCTTAAACGCTGGGGGAAACACTTGCTCATTGCTTATGTTTATTTTTTAACGAGCTTGAATTTTGCGTTAAAACTGCTCGATTAATCTAGTCGTATAATAAGGATGTCTTATATATAAAAACGACATTATTTCAAAGCTTTTCCCCGCATCCTTTCTTTATGCAAGTTAGGAAACGACCAATCCTACGAGTTTAAAGGGTTAGAGGACCTATAAATTTTAAAAAATAAATGGTCGCTCTTCGCTTGCACACCAAAAGGTTTGCATGCCCCCAGGTATAGTGAAGTAGAGTTTCCAGGTTACCCCTCAATTTGCAGACAAAACATTTGTTTTATTGGGAAAGGCCTACCTTTTCAGGTTACCCCTCAATTTGCAAAAAAAACATTTGTTTTATTGGGAAAGGCCTACCTTAACAGAGGTATCTTATTCTAGTCTAATCCCATTTTCCAAAATGGACAGGTGTGTTATGCCAGTCATATACTCTCCGCTGAAACCTACCCTATACCCAAGGTTTTCCTGTCGAAATAGGCCAGGGTGCATGCCCCCTGGGTTTCAGTCATATCCTCCGAATCACTCATGCTCATCAGGAGGATGGACTAGGGATTGATGAGACATTCCTTGCGTGAAAAGACCATTCAGGGTTGGTATATGACTATTTGCTATGTGTGAACCGGGAAATGAAAGCTGGTCTACGAGCTTGACCACTCTTCCTTCATGCGGAAAACACATTACTCTAAAGAGTGAGGAGACAATGGCTCCCATGCAATAAATATAGTCTCGTCCAAGGAGTAGATTATAATCCAGGGGTCCTTGGACTACCATTACGTTCATGTGAACGGTTTTCCTTCTCAATGTTATCGGCACATCGGGAAGGATCCCTAATGGTTGACTGGTTCCTTTGTCAAAGCCTGTTAGATTTCTCATCTCAGGCAAAAGTGATGGCGAACCAAGCGCTTTCCAAGCAGTTGAGGAAAGGATACTCACAGAAGCCCCTTCATCTATGATGGTACCGGTCATGACCATTCTATATATTTGAGCAATGATTCAAAATGGTACACTAGCCAGTAAACGGGGTTTGCCTAGTAGATTCCAGTCAAAGGAAACAACCAGGTTTCTTGGAGGTGGGACCGAATAGACGACCGGATACGACTCTGATGAAATTCCTTCCTACGGTAAAGGAACGGGTAGACTGCCCCCATGTTCATCGGAGTCTGTGCTTACGAAGAGAATTTGAATGGTGTCATTCTTGTTCTCTTCGGTGACTGTATCATCTGAAGATGGACCTTCTGAAGGCAAGACCGGGTCAACTGCCACCTCGACCTTTTGACTTTCATCTGGTATGGATTCAGATGGTTTATCTTCAATGATAGACGCTTCGGCCGACCACAAGGGTGTGTCAGTCGGATTTTCAACTAGTGACGGACTCGGCAAGAGTTTCTTGTATCCAGGAGGAAGCCGTAACGGTGAAACCGGATGGTCGTCCAAAACTCTTTTAGCTTCGTCTAAGAAGGGACAACGGTGGACGGTGTGATCGCCTTCACACAATTTACAAGGAAATTTATATTTTCCTTTTTGTCCAGGGGCTTCACTTTCACTAGTTGACGGTGTATGCTCAACATGATCGTCAGAGGTTGATGACACCGGATTGTGAAAACGAGGAGACCAGTCCCTTAAGATCTGAGGGATGCAAGGAAAATCTTGATGATAGTGGTCTCCTTTGCAAATGACACATGGCGATTTAGGCTTGGTCAGTGCAGTGTGTGGATTTTCGCTAGACGATGCTTGTTTGCCCCTTTTCGCCTTTGGCTCCTTCTTCTTCTTCTCTTTCTTCTTCTTCTCCTTCTTCTTCTTAGTTACTTGATTTTGGGCTTTACCAGCTTCATCAAGCGAAGAGGAAGGAGGAGAGGAAGAATTGGACGAAGTAGAGGGTTGGGGGGTAACTCTAATATCGTTTAGTTTCTGACTTGATTGTTCAAGAATCGAGGTGTTATGAATGACAGAAGTTGAGAAGAGCCATACGGGCAAGCCGATTGTCAATCTTGGAAGAGACAATGTGGCCATATGGGGTGCACCAACATCTCCCCAAGAGGAGAAGGGACTAGGATTTCCTCCAAGGGGAACTCCTTGGTTGGTGGACTCCATTTTTCTCAACTTAAGATCAACGTAGGAAAGGTGATGATTATTCCGTTTAAAATAAATTTTAGACGCTTTGGCACAACTTGTTTTTTCAATTTTTAAGAGTCGAGAAAAAACAAAAGATGACTCTAGTCGCCTTTGATTTTTAATGAGCCTGAAGTGACAAGTGCTCAGATGGACCTTTTCCGTTAAGGAGTTTGAAAAGGAACGAAAGGGAATGCTCTGGAAATCTAGATAGAGGGATTACCAAACCAATCACAAAATTTTAGAATACTTTTTACAGTACGACAGTCAATCTTCCCGAATGTTGTGTTAAGTGCATTGCGATCGATAGGGCGACAGACACGACTTCCTATGGATAAAGGATTAAGCCTATTGTGGTCTCCCAAAATATACTCAATGGTACGTGGGAGCACAATTTCGTACTGGCACTTATCGTCTCAAAGTGGAGGAATCACCCAACCAACAGTGAAAACAACAGTTACCAAGCTTTACGACGCCAGAATACGTCTCTAGCCTAGACTTCTAAATGTTGTGCGTTAGGTTCCAAAGCGTTTTTAGATTCATTAAATTTATTTTATAGTTGATCTTGCTTAAGAAATTTTCCTTTTAGGTTCACCACGTGATGTATATGTACAATTCCTAAAATGCAATCTAAGATGATAAACAGTCGTTTAACCTTCTTTTTGCAATGAAAATCCTAGCTACTAAGGAAAGAGAGATGATGTTCTTTCAACAAAGAGCAGAGAGAACACACTATATGCATTGTCCTAAATCAAACCAACAAACAATCTAAATGCAAATGCACATGCATGTATTTGCTTTCAGCCTTCTTAATGTGTAAATGATAAAAAGAAAGCTAAGCACAAATATGAATTATTTTCCAAAGCGACAATTACTAACAAGTTTCTTTTCAAAACAAAATGAGGACAATGACAACACTTTGTTATTTTGAATTGAAAACTTTGCTTTCGACACTTGAAAAACTACTAACTCAAATCAAATACAGGAGTAACAGTGTAATTGACTATCAAGAACAATCAGATTCTCTTCTATGACTGAAAACGACACTTGCGACACTTTCAAATCAAGAAACGACAATACAATTACGCTACTTCTTTGTAAAGCAGAATTGAAAATTACTCAAAAATACATAAAAACATTTACAGTTCTTTGCGCAATGGAGATGGAATAACAACAAGGAAAGGGGTTTCAAACAGAGGTGTACTGACTACAGGCAGCAAAACTCCTGAATAGAGTTGAAAAGCATGAAAACAGAAACCAAACTTTAGGAACAAGGCCTTGTCTGATCAGCGCACCTGTAACACAGTGAAACTGAAATGCAACGCACCTACTACACTCGGGAAGTGCGATGCATTTGAAGTTCACAGAACAGACAGTGCGCTGGACGAGGGACGAGACTTTGATTGGATTCCGGGTCACAATTTGTAGTTCAGTTTAGGGATTTAGGCCGAGCAAGTGGTAATCAGTAAATCAATCACAGGGGTAGATCTAAATAGGTTACTAGAGCCACCATGAGGGCAATTAGAGAGCTTGTAAATCAATCGTTTAATTCATAAACAAAACCTGGAGATAGACTGAAGCAGCGTTGATCTACTTTGCACTTGCATAGCAAATGCAATTGGAAGCCTAGCTGGCTTGACTTCAGGCTCCATCTATAAGTTTATAAAGTAAGCAAATGTAGATGAAAAAACAATCTATTCGCTCCCTAGTGGAGTCGCCATTTCGTTATCGGGAAAACTAGTGTCTATGTAGAGCTGCTGGTCCCACTAAGGCTGGTAGCTACCATAGAAACAAACACACTAAAAACTACTTTCATTTTCCTTTATGAGAAATAGATGAGAGAAGAATAAGGAGACCAACCTCTGTCTTGCGTTTGGTTCCTTGTTCGTTTCCTCTCCCTTCCGATAGGTCTTTGCCACTTGCTTCCTTGTCTACCCGGCTTCAAAGAGTACCTGTAGAATCAAAGTAGCATAACACTATCCAAGAACATAGATCTATTATCATAAACAATACAGGACCAGATGTATATTAACCACACAAATGCATAAATCATCAATCATACAAGAATGTGGAGAAAAACTTGAATATCTTTATTGATAATCAAGAAAGAGCAAAGAGGATTACAACCAATTGTTTTAACCCAGCATCATCCTCTTAGCAATAAAGCCCTTATTCACCTCATGAAAAGCTTAGATCACCCAACACTATGATGTTTCACCAAGAAACCAACAACACTTCCTTACAAGATACAAAATTCCAGCCTCCTGGATCTCTGGGATGAGGGATCCATATATAGATGTCTGCAAGGGAGGTGAGTCAGCTTTTGAGATTTGATTAGTGTCCTCTCTCTGATAGTTCTTGATTCCACTTGGAGATTGATGATCTCTTACTCATCCCTGGTTGAATGCAGAGAGGCAAGTGTCACAGGGGAAGTTTCTGGAAGCTTCTATGCTTCTCCACCTTGCGGATTGACCCTGCCATTTTTCCACTCTCCCCCATCGCACCCCATAGAAGGGTTTTTTGACATGCATCGCACCTACTGTGGGTATCCAGGTGGGATGAAACACACCTTGACTATGGAGCAGGTGAAATGGTCCAGTTTTGACCAGTTTTGAGTAGTTTTTCATGGAGAACTTCTGGGAGATGTTGCAATCAGTTGACCTTGTTCTTTTAGGGGTCAGAACAACACCTTTAGGGAGTTAGGAGCCCTTGGTTTATGGACATTTATGCTTGGGGTTGCAGTGCCCAAAAATGTCTATAACAGGTATGACAACAAAATGGTACATATAATTGCCTCGAGCTTCATTTGATAACTTTAGTGCCTTGGATAATACATTCCTAACACATTTCAAGTTACCCATCATATATGAAACTGGGAAAAAACTCTTAACCAATTTCAAACAGAGTAAGGCTACTCATATCTCTGATCATATTCACGAGTGGCGACATCATCATCATTTGGTTAAGACTTTTGTTCCTGATAAATTGTTAGTTGAATGGTTAATAAATTATCTATTGCCTTCTATCACATAAGATATAGCCACAGGTGTATTTGTAACCGAAGAAAAGGTGATCGCTCATGCCCAGTACTTGGATCTCATTTATACCCAATTTGGCAATTGTATGATAAGATATCAGATTCTCCGCGACTTACCAATATTGTTTATCAAACTCTTGGTAAAGAATCACATGATGTTGATGGTGTGATTTGTTCTACCACCCATCACTTGATGAGTAAACCATCTAGTTTAACTCTTTTTGTCGCTTCTCAAAACCCTCCTTCCACCCCTGCGGATTCTACTTCTGAGATCAATCAGCTAAAGGAAAATTTCTACAACTAGGAAGTAAGAAGAAAGGAAAAGGGAAGAAAAATAAAGACAATGCTCCATAGGATAAACAAAATAATCAGTCTACTGAAGAGAATAGTAAACCTTGTTACCCATGTCTAATCTGTAATGAGTATCATTTCACTCATGATTGTCCACACCAGGCTGAGGTGAATCAATTCCTTAAATCCTTCGCTACACCCAATGTGTTGACATACCCATTTCCAAATCAGGAGACTAATTTGGTTTCCATAGACGCTACTTCCTCTAATTTGGTTTTAATTATTTCATCTTATAAGCCTAAAAATGATATTTTGGTGGCTACCTAAAGTAAGGGCTATGGTAATGTGAATCCTTTGAATGGTGAGGATACTGATCAACCTACAAGTTCTACCACATCTCCATTAGACTCTACTCCAAATTTCATACCTACTGAATTAATGATTAAGCCTCCCAAGGTTGTTATTCATAAATTGACATTCAACCCCCACACAAGAGCTACTCAAAATCATACCATAGTTGAGGACCTGGCTCAGACCCCATCAATTATGTTCACCCTTGAGGTGTTGCAAATTTTCCCTGCCCAAAATAAGGCTTTTTTCTCCAATTGGATGTATTTATCCTTTGAATTCCAACATACTAGTCTTTAACCGTGAGAAGCATACATATCGATGTTCGGATCAGGCAGCATTCATGATGCAAGTTGTTGTTTGTGGTAATAATATTCGTTATTCCATTATGGAAGAAGGTGCCTCAACCTATATTATGTCTCTATCTTGCTGAAAGGCTATTGGTTCTCCCCAATTAATCCATTCACTAACCACTTTGAAAGATTTTGATGGAAGAACTAATAAACCATGTGGGATTTTGAATTCTCTACAGGTAGAATTAGGTGGTAAGACTATATTAGTAGAAGTCAAATTTATCGACGGACCTCTAGATTATAATATTCTACTGGGTTGTACGTGGGTCTATTCCATGGTTACGGTTGTTTCCACATACTTTCAAATGATATTTTTTCCTCATAAAGGTGGTATCGTAGCCATTAATCAAATGAATTTATTTTCCATTGATTCTTCAGTTACTAGAAGTGTCCCTCTCGTGGGGGAAACCCCTCACCTGTATCAGCATGTTGTAGTTAGACTTCTTAAGGATTCCTCTCTCATGGGAGCCTTTTCGCTTACCCTTCCCCCACTACCTGCAAGATCTACTTCAGTAGCCTATATTAATATGATATATTATTATACTGCTCTAGTTGATCCCTGTATTGTGTTAGATTCATCTAATATCAATAGTTTTGGTGACTCTATGCTCCTTATCCATATTGAGCAAGATTACGAAGCCATCCATTTGGCTTATGCAACTTATTGATGGGCCTCTAAATTAGACATAAATTAAGGCCCATACCTATAAATTAAACATAGATTAAGGCCTATGACTATCCTTCAGCACATTAAACCTCTCTTTTTGCATTAGATAATGTATTTTTAACTTTAATATATTCATTAGTAAGGTTTTGTGAATTATTGCATATTTGTGCCTAATATTATTTATTTATGTGGAATGTTATGAGAATATTGGGCAGATTATGAAGATTTGCAGGAGGGGATAATTTAGGGACTTGCTCCCTACAACAAGAGGATAAATATTAAATAATAAATAAAAAATATATTATGGAATTATGGCACAGATTGTGGAACTACAATGATTGAGAAAATCTAGGAATGTGTTCACTGCCATTTAATGTAGATTCCTAGTATTGGGAACCTTATCCACTAATCAAGGGATTTTGGTGGGGAAAGATTCCTCCTTTCATGGGGAATGATTCCTAATCATTTTGTATAAGTACCAAGTCAAATTCACCTCTAGGGAGATCATTATTAGTCTTCTTGTAAAGAGAACTCGTATTTTTGTAGCTCCATTGTATTTTCTTGCAGGGATGTAATTGTACTGATAAAAATAATGAAGATTGGTGTCATGTTCAACTTCTAAATCTTGTTCTCCTCCATAGGTCTCTAATTTTCCTTGGGCTTGGCCATCCCAAGAGCCTTAGGGCCCTTTTGTATCATTTTATTTCCTTATTTTCACTTCCTATTCACATGCATATCTTGTTTTTGTTTCTTTCCATTTCTGCATTTAGTATTAATGATTTCTTGTTTTAGGATTGGGTTAAATGGTTGATGTAAGTTCTTTTGCAGGACCACAAGAATAATTTCATCCTTGGAAAAGCTTTGGAAGGTCATAATAATAATTTAGCTACTTGGATTAGTCTTATTATTCCCAAATCTAGATTTCTGGAACTCCTTTTTAGCAAAGAACAATAAATGTCTGCTATTTTTTAGAGCATGCTAGCAAGATTCAATTGAGTTGGTTCCACTTGCATTAGATCACAAAATAATTCTATTTAATAAAAAAAATTACCCCATTGCATTTTCACTTGATTAGGTTAGGCATTTGATAGATTTACTAGCTCACTAGTTCTCGAATTTCTGAATTTTAGACTAGTAATTTTCCGTTATTTAATAAATCTTTCCCATGTATAGATGAATGTGTGGATAGATGCAGAAAATAATGTGCACTGTTGCAGGGGATTCTACATTGTAGGGAGACCTCATCTCGCCTCATCCACCCATATTGCCAAAATCCACGAAAGTCTCAATCCAAATTCTTGTTTTAGAAGCAAAAATTTCCATTTCCATTTAGCAGATCTACCCATCTTGAAGCCCTTGCTTGATTTCTGGGTAGTTTCCACCACCTCCATGCATTATTATCCCATTATACTCCTTTCCCAAGCTCCATTCCACCTTCTAGACCACTTCCTAAGCTTTCAGCCTGCTTTTTGTAATAAAACAAGGGTTCCTGTAAACTTCCTATAGGAAAACCTATAGTGGCCTGTTTTGAGCCCGAATTGAGATAAATCATCACTAAAAGCTAGGATTAGGCCCCTAATTTCCCTCCAAGCCATCTGAACCATTGTACTCCTTTTCCTCCACACCTGTCTCCCCTTCCAAAGAACCAAGTAAGATTAGCATTTACATTTTTCAAGCAAAAATATACAAAGGAAAAAGTTATTTTATATTTATTCATGCACACAACAGTTAGCACTCTCTAGATTAGATCCCATGCTCAGTTAGTTTAAATAATCGCATATGATAAATGGGGTTAAGTTAGGTTTCTTTTACATTTAGTTCATGATATTTATGCAATTCAAATATGTTTCTTTCCTTGTACTTTATTTCTTTCCTTATACTTTAGGGTTTCCATTTTAGTTCATTTTCTGCAATTAGTTTAGGGTTTGATTTCAGTACATGCACTCCATTACATCATGATAGCAAAGGAATGAAACATTGTATGTTGAACATATAGTTTCGATACCTCTTAAGTTTGTATGAACCTTGGGTTGATAATTAAAAATTGGTAGCCTTGGGAGTTGCAGCATTCTTGCTACAATATCGAGGCTCATCACTTATTTTGATCCCTCCTCCTCGATCAATTGGGTTGATTGTTCTTTAGATTATGGTACATTGTTTGATCCCTTATCTTGTACATTTTCCACCGATGAGAGCATCATGGAGATTTATTGACCCAACATCATTGAGTTATATACAAATTCCACATCCATTTACAATTTCGATTATGAGAAATTGTCAAACACTGAAGAGACTATCCCTCTCGACATTTCAATTAAACTCGACATTGTCAAAAATATACATATCGGTGCATTTTTCTCTCTTGATGAGGTCAATACTTATAAATCCCTATTCTAGGAATTTAGAGATGTTTTTTCCTGGTCTCACGAAGAAATTCATGGCATCGATCCAAACATCATTGTGCACGAAATTAAAACCTATCCTGGTGCTAAACTATGCCTTCACCCTGTTCTTCCCAAGAAGGTTACTGCTATCAAAGATGAAGTTGAGAAACTTCTACGAGATGGTTTCATCTATCTTGTACCTTTAACTGACTGGGTGTCTAATATTTTTCCTGTTATTAAAAAATCAAGGGACAATTCATGTGTGCATCAATTATCGAGACATAAATAATGCTTGTACAAAGGAAAACTATCCCACTCTGCTCATCAACCAGATTGTTGATGATTGTGCTGGTTGTGAGATATTTTCATTTATGGATGGTTTCTCTGGATATAATCCAATAAACATTCTCCTGATTAAATAAAAATCCCTTTCAGATTAAATAATGTTGGGGCTACATTCAAGAGGGCCATGAATTATGCCTTTCACGACATCAAACATATCGTGCAACCTTATTTGGACGATTTTCATGCTCATTCATGACATCGAGTTGATCACTTGATGTATCTTAGGGCCATGTTTTTTTGATGTAGACATTATAACATTCGACTCAATCCGCACAAATTTGTGTTTGTGTTAGCTCCAGTTGTCTTCTCGGATATTCTGTATCAAAACAAGGAATTCGTATTGATCCCTTGAAATTTCAGGTGATCATTGATTTTCTAGCTCCTTCTTCCCTCCTTTTTATTCAATGACTCCAAGGGAAGGCTAGCTTTCTTCGGAAGTTCGTTCCCAATTACATTGAACCAACCAAAGGATTTACTCCCTTGCTAAAGAAAGGAGGCCCTTTTCATTGGTATGATGCTCTCAAAATTCATTCGATGCCTTGACATATGTACTCGTTTTGGCATCTTTGTTATACCCCTCTAATTACCAACGCGATTATTTCCTGTACCTCATCACAATAAGTACTACCATTGCTATGGTGTTGGTTTAGGAGGATGCTTTAGGAATTGAACATCCTATATGTTACTTGAGTCAGAATCTCAATGATACCGAAGTCAATTACACCCATGTTGAGAAGTTCCCTTGAGAAGGGGCCTATGAGCTAGTTGATTTTAGTGGAGTACCCTTGGCACAACCTAGAAATGGGTTGTACTTAAAGAAATACTATGTGTTATCACAAAATCAGGTACTGAAGGCTGCCAATCAGCAAGACTCTGTGTAACTGTTTCAAACCAGGCTTTAGACTAAGGTTTAGCCTCCTTAGTCAGAGAGGGCTCTCTCACAGATTATGAATATGGACTAATGACAAGGAAAGATGGCTAACTCTTTAAAAAAACACATGAAAATAAGCTGGCTGGACAAATATCAAATTGTTTCCCATTGGGCTTATGGAGTCTCACACATCTCAGCAAACAAAAACACCATCTTTTCATAGAAATCAGGGCTCTTTACATCTAATGTTCAAACACAACTTACATAAAACACAGTTTGCCAAAGCATACAGGAAGTCAGAGCATGATACATGAGTTCTGAGTGATTATGCCATAACAAGACTGTAAAAGAACATTAAGAGAATAAACCACCATACATTTGAACAATAAGATCTATTGAGAATCCTGAGAAGAAACAACAGCTGTTTGCATTACTGAAATCTGCTTTACATAAACCAAAATAGACTTGTTCTTTTTCAAAACATCCAACCTCTATTACATCCAAGTTTGATCTATATATAGGGCCACATTCTTAACCACCTTGAGCCTCCTCCTCCAGCATGAGGGGAGCTCGAAGACTGCTATTAACTACTCCTATCTACTATTTAACTAATTCATTAAATACATAAGTGCTGAACTGTAATTACATAGAGTCCTAATTTAATCAAAACTCAAAATCTGTCCTCCTCGTAGCATGATTCCTTCTTGATTCTTGACACATGTCTTCTTTCTGTTTTGGTAGAGATATCTTGGAGGAGAATGCAATGAACAAGCTGGCTTTGGATACTGGCTGCGTAGATGGTTCATCAATCAACAAGATAAGTGCCCTATTTTCCCGGTCCTTGTCTCCCATCATTCTTCACTAATTAAGGAACATGTTCCCAGCTCTTTAATTCCTCAAAAACAACGAACATCACCATATTCCCCAATGAGCTGGAAGCCTTGTTGATTGAACAGGTGTATAAACCAAACAATACTCCTCGTATGCCATTTCTGCCAAACCCTAACTGGTCATAAAGTACCTTTTTAAAAGTTTTAACTTGAGACAAAATATTTCACCTTTACAAAAAGGCACACTTGTCATTCTCTGAATGGCTAGGATAGCCTCATATGGTCTCCCTTATGTTCCTTAGGCGTTTCCTTCATAGATTTGCTGATCTCACCATTAAACTGATTGTTTTCATCACAAAACAGCACCTACAGCAGTTTCGTAGCGCACTACGAAACTGCTGTTTTTTGCTAAAACAGAGTATATTTGCATTAAGGCATTCTTTGCTTGAACCTATGACTCTTTAAACTTCCTCTACAGGTGTCAGAGATTTATATGTCTTCAAAAAAAAAAATGAAATTAAACAAAAATGACCAAAACGAAGAACAACACCTTTCTTCCTTCTTTTCTGAGATTCTTGGCAGAGCAGATTCCCAATCAGAAGGTTCCTTTTTCCCAAGGAATATATGATCATCAACAGAACCATGTTCAGCGTCATCAAGGGTATCTTCAACAACAGCTTTAGTAGCATTATCATTTGAGAAAACTTCCTTCACTTCAGCTTCATATTTAACCCATAAATCTGCAATCGAACCAACTACTCCCCTATGTTCTGGCTGAAAAATATATCTTGGGACAGAGCTCGTAATTTCTCACAGAAGACGTATTTGGAAAAACTGAAGGAGGTTTTTATGAAAAAATCCGTACTTAACAAAAACCTCTTTTGGTTTTTTAAAAAACGACTCCAGCTGCCCAGAATCTGTCTTTGAAGAAGATGTGTAAAACAGGAAATTAAAAACTGCACCTACAGCAATTTCGTAGCGCAACTTTAGTCACTCGTTTCTCCCAGCTCATAATCAATTTGAAGAAACTGAAAGAGGTTTTTCTAGTTCAGTATGTTAGGAATAAAAACCTCTTTCAATTTTCGAAAATATTCTTTCAGCTGCTCTAAATACCTCCTGGAAGTTGACAACTTAAAACAGAGAAATATGCCTTATTTGCCTTGTTTCAATATCATGATGACAGGTATTGCATGTGGTTACAAATGCATGTGCTGTAGGATTATGTAAGTGATAAAGAACCATCATGGAAGAATGCTTGGCACGTGGCAAGGTATCATATTGGTAGTGATTTCCTTGACAAAAGCTAAGAAAGGCCTGACGGGTATCAAAGAATTCACTCTCCACAATTTCATCTTTATCCTTAGTATCTGCAAGAACATCTGTGACTTCAACAGAATTAAATAAATGCTTTTTCCCTACTGTTGACAGGATTCCACTCCCTTTCATCAAGCCTTTTGTTATGCCTCGTAACAAATATCACATAATTGTCAACTCTTACATTGGCTGCAAGCCCAGCGTTTGCCAGAAACAATGAAGTGACAACAATGAGAACATGCATATTGCAAACGAACCATAATAAAGTCTTCTTTCATTGGAGATATGGACTCCCCAAGCTTTTGCATTAATAAAGCATCCTTTGAGGTATTGCTTGCAAGCTCAGCTTGTGATGCAGCTTCTGATGCTCTTTTGGTTGCAGCTTTCTTGGTCTTTCCTTTCGCTTGTTGAAGTTGCATTATCATATCTTTTGCAGCGCCTGGCCAATAATCACCAACAAAATATGACAAGTGAGCTGCAGTTACCTTAGCCTTGCATTCACCAGTGGACACAAAAAATTGATCATATAGATTAGTGAGTTCCATAACAATGTTCTCCTTTGTGGCATTCCGCAATATTGCAAGATACCATTCATGGAGCTTATCAGATTTCGGTGTCTTCTGTATCTCTGGATGTCAATAAAGAATATAATCCTCTCCCTTCAATGGAGGACAGGCCCACATATAACAGCTTGACAAACCTCGTTTCCTGCAGTATTTCCATCAATCCGCTTTAAATATCTGTCATTTCCCAATTTCGTAGCGCAGCCAGTGCAAAATATGAATTATGCGCTACGAAACTACCTAACATCTTGCGCTGCGAAACTACTAAAAGGCTTAATGCGCATCAAACTAATGTGAGTGGTTCTGAAATTTTGGCATTGGGATTTTCAGTGATAACAGTGGCTCCACTTGGGATAGTGTGCCCTTGTGGTACACTAAGAACTCGCAGGTCCAGTGCCTTATAAAATTTATTTGACAAACATCTTCTTTAAGTTCCTTGGGCCTTCACCTCGGGCTTTAGCTGGATGATCACTGTAGGAGAAAGAAAACTACATCTACTAAAAAAATGCTCAGTCACCTTGAGCTTATTTGCATTTACCTACCTACCTACCCTAACAATTTCAACTTCCTTCTGCTCAATTTATGTGAAATTTCCAATGTAGCCAATCTTCTGTTTTATCTGCTATTTGATTTCTTTGACTGCATCAGAGTTCAGAGCCAATATGATAGTGTGATGACCATTGCCACTGAAATTGTCTCTGATCTTTATAGGAAAACTGAGAAACTTGAGAGTAAAACTCTTCCTTGTAATCAACTACAGGATCCCAGAATACATGATCAGCTTGATTTTTCTTGAAACTTTCCGGCTGTGCAAACTGATCTTCAACAGCAGTGTGCATTTCCTCAAGCGTAAAAGAGAAAGGAAACAATACTCTCTCCTTATGTTCTGCCATAGAAAGCTGCTGAAAATAATGATCATGATTATGAAAACTATATGCCTGAATTTGACCTTCTAAACCTTCAATTTCTTTCTCAATGTCCTCAGCAAATTCATCCAAAAATCTCATCTTATCCTCTGCCTTGCAGTCAAAGGATTTTAGATATGAGGACAAGGACAAAGAAAAATATTCATTTGTTTCTTCTTTACTATGATCATTATTCCATTGTCTAAAACCTTCAACTCAGGGAGAGTCTGTCACCACCTCTGACCTATCTATCCATTCCTCTAAAAACATGAGCCAAAGGTCTTGAAATGACTTAATGGCTTTGATAGGAAAACTTTCAATACACTGTTTTCATTTCCCTTGAAGTGAATCATAAAATAACATAATGCAAACATCCTCATGTTTAACTCTAAGAAGCTCAGCAAAATGACAGAAATCTGAGATATGCTTCAGAGTTAAACTCAAATCTTCTCCGTTGAATTTTGGACCATTCCTTAGAAAATATGCATCCTTGGGAAAATGATTTGGGAAACCATGAATTCCTGAAAAATCTATGCATGCATACCTTGAAGTAAGAATGGTAGCATCTGGGTCCTTCATAACTCCAGTGGAATCACCATGAATATCTGAATTTCGAATTCTTCGACAATGGAGTCGCCAAGGTAGTTTTGCAGCCTCAAAAACCTTCTGAGCTCCTGCTACCTTCAGAAGTTCAGCTTCATAATTTCGGGAAAGAATAATCTTCAGGCTCCCGGCAGACGCACCAAAATGTTATCACAAAATCAGGTACTGAAGGCTGCCAATCAGCAAGACTCTGTGTAACTGTTTCAAACCAGGCTTTAGACTAAGGTTTAGCCTCCTTAGTCAGAGAGGGCTCTCTCACAGATTATGAATATGGACTAATGACAAGGAAAGATGGCTAACTCTTTAAAAAACACATGAAAATAAGCTGGCTGGACAAATATCAAATTGTTTCCCATTGGGCTTATGGAGTCTCACACATCTCAGCAAACAAAAACACCATCTTTTCATAGAAATCAGGGCTCTTTACATCTAATGTTCAAACACAACTTACATAAAACACAGTTTGCCAAAGCATACAGGAAGTCAGAGCATGATACATGAGTTCTGAGTGATTATGCCATAACAAGACTGTAAAAGAACATTAAGAGAATAAACCACCATACATTTGAACAATAAGATCTATTGAGAATCCTGAGAAGAAACAACAGCTGTTTGCATTACTGAAATCTGCTTTACATAAACCAAAATAGACTTGTTCTTTTTCAAAATATCCAACCTCTATTACATCCAAGTTTGATCTATATATAGGGCCACATTCTTAACCACCTTGAGCCTCCTCCTCCAGCATGAGGGGAGCTCAAAGACTGCTATTAACTACTCCTATCTACTGTTTAACTAATTCATTAAATACATAAGTGCTGAACTGTAATTACATAGAGTCCTAATTTAATCAAAACTCAAAATCTGTCCTCCTCGTAGCATGATTCCTTCTTGATTCTTGACACATGTCTTCTTTCTGTTTTGGTAGAGATATCTTGGAGGAGAATGCAATGAACAAGCTGGCTTTGGATACTGGCTGCGTAGATGGTTCATTAATCAACAAGATAAGTGCCCTATTTTCCCGGTCCTTGTCTCCCATCATTCTTCACTAATTAAGGAACATGTTCCCAGCTCTTTAATTCCTCAAAAACAACGAACATCACCATATTCCCCAATGAGCTGGAAGCCTTGTTGATTGAACAGGTGTATAAACCAAACAATACTCCTTGTATGCCATTTCTGCCAAACCCTAACTGGTCATAAAGTACCTTTTTAAAAGTTTTAACTTGAGACAAAATATTTCACCTTTACAAAAAGGCACACTTGTCATTCTCTGAATGGCTAGGATAGCCTCATATGGTCTCCCTTATGTTCCTTAGGCGTTTCCTTCATAGATTTGCTATTCTCACCATTAAACTGATTGTTTTCATCACAAAACAGCACCTACAGCAGTTTCGTAGCGCGCTACGAAACTGCTGTTTTTTGCTAAAACAGAGTATATTTGCATTAAGGCATTCTTTGCTTGAACCTATGACTCTTTAAACTTCCTCTACAGGTGTCAGAGATTTATATGTCTTCAAAAAAAAAAATGAAATTAAACAAAAATGACCAAAACGAAGAACAACACCTTTCTTCCTTCTTTTCTGAGATTCTTGGCAGAGCAGATTCCCAATCAGAAGGTTCCTTTTTCCCAAGGAATATATGATCATCAACAGAACCATGTTCAGCGTCATCAAGGGTATCTTCAGCAACAACTTTAGTAGCATTATCATTTGAGAAAACTTCCTTCACTTCAGCTTCATATTTAACCCATAAATCTGCAATCGAACCAACTACTCCCCTATGTTCTGGCTGAAAAATATATCTTGGGACAGAGCTCGTAATTTGTCACAGAAGACGTATTTGGAAAAACGGAAGGAGGTTTTTATGAAACAATCCGTACTTAACAAAAACCACTTTTGGTTTTTTAAAAAACTACTCCAGCTGCCCAGAATCTGTCTTTGAAGAAGATGTGTAAAACAGGAAATTAAAAACTGCACCTACAGCAGTTTCGTAGCGCAACTTTAGTCACTCGTTTCTCCCAGCTCATAATCAATTTGAAGAAACTGAAAGAGGTTTTTCTATTTCAGTATGTTAGGAATAAAAACCTCTTTCAATTTTCGAAAATATTCTTTCAGCTGCTCTAAATACCTCCTGGAAGTTGACAACTTAAAACAGAGAAATATGCCTTATTTGCCTTGTTTCAATATCATGATGACAGATATTGCATGTGGTTACAAATGCATGTGCTGTAGGATTATGTAAGTGATAAAGAACCATCATGGAAGAATGCTTGGCACGTGGCAAGGTATCATATTGGTAGTGATTTCCTTGACAAAAGCTAAGAAAGGCCTGACGGGTATCAAAGAATTCACTCTCCACAATTTCATCTTTATCCTTAGTATCTGCAAGAACATCTGTGACTTCAACAGAATTAAATAAATGCTTTTTCCCTACTGTTGACAGGATGCCACTCCCTTTCATCAAGCCTTTTGTTATGCCTCGTAACAAATATCACATAATTGTCAACTCTTACATTGGCTGCAAGCCCAGCGTTTGCCAGAAACAATGAAGTGACAACAATGAGAACATGCATATTGCAAACGAACCATAATAAAGTCTTCTTTCATTGGAGATATGGACTCCCCAAGCTTTTGCATTAATAAAGCATCCTTTGAGGTATTGCTTGCAAGCTCAGCTTGTGATGCAGCTTCTGATGCTCTTTTGGTTGCAGCTTTCTTGGTCTTTCCTTTCGCTTGTTGAAGTTGCATTATCATATCTTTTGCAGCGCCTGGCCAATAATCACCAACAAAATATGACAAGCGAGCTGCAGTTACCTTAGCCTTGCATTCACCAGTGGACACAAAAAATTGATCATATAGATTAGTGAGTTCCATAACAATGTTCTCCTTAGTGGCATTCCGCAATATTGCAAGATACCAAACATGGAGCTTATCAGATTTCGGTGTCTTCTGTATCTCTGGGTGTCAATAAAGAATATAATCCTCTCCCTTCAATGGAGGACAGGCCCACATATAACAGCTTGACAAACCTCGTTTCCTGCAGTATTTCCATCAATCCGCTTTAAATATCTGTCATTTCCCAATTTCGTAGCGCAGCCAGTGCAAAATATGAATTATGCGCTACGAAACTACCTAAACATCTTGCGCTGCGAAACTACTAAAAGGCTTAATGCGCATCAAACTAATGTGAGTGGTTCTGAAATTTTGGCATTGGGATTTTCAGTGATAACACTATGCTTGAGTTTTTGTGTAGTGCATTATGTACATACTATATATAGGTGTGATTGAGTGTGTTTGTAGTGTGTTCCCTTTAAAGTTTCCTAGGTTTATGTTAATCCTATTTACATTTGGTTTGTAGAAGTCAGCATCCCTTGAACCATACGTTGGTTATGCTAATGGTGCTAGTCATAGTACTCGGAACCTCTCTTTCGTGACTTGGGCTATATATGCTCCTAATTGCAAGTTAATGAGTTTACAAGGTGTTAGTGTCGGTATCTTCATCCCTCCGTCAGTGATCAATTTCTCTTGCTGCATTGCATATTAGGTGTCTCGCTCAGTCAGCTACATTCCATTAGGAGCATGGATCATCTAAAGGTAGTGGCTTGTTGTACATTTTCCCTCATGTCCTTTACCTGTTGGCCCATTTCCATTCATCAAGATCATCTGCAGTCACTTTTTGTCTTTAAATTTGCAAAAGTCATTTCTAGGGTTTCAGTTTCATTAGGTATAGGGTTTCATCAAAGAGGTCTTCAAAATGTCCAATAACAGCTAGCAGGAACTTGAGGAGGTTGAATAAAGTTCCAGTACCAAGAAATTTCATAATCAATTGCTTAGAAATGTATTTTTCCTCAAAACTCTGTTTTGAGGAAAAACAGAGTATTTTAGGCTTTTTATTGTATAAATTCATGTATTTTCAATTCTCTTGTATGTAAATCACTTCAGTGGCAACCCTGGTCACCTTGCCAAGCCTCAGTAGCTCCATCCCCTGCAAGGCAAACAAAAATCAAGTCATTCAGTTCATCAAAAGGCTCAAATAAAGTAAACTGCTCAAAAAACAGAGGTGAAAAGTAAAGTCACATGGCAAACATTATAAAAGTGGGTTTTATGAATCAAAAATTAAAAAGCTCTTGTATATAAATCATTTTTTACAATTCAAAAGCTCATTGGCATTCCAAGAAGAAAGATTGAGCAAGGTGAAAGCCGTGTTGGAAAAAGGAAAGCAAATCGCAGCAAAGGCACTCAGTTTTGGAGGCACGACGCACTGGGTGAGAGGCACGGTGCATACAAGAGGTGCAACGCAGAGGGCTATCCTCCTTAGTGTAAAATTTGTACTGGTGCAGTGCACGCAAGAGGCGCGGCGTGTTGGGTTTGAGGCGTGGCACATAGAGCTGCCAAGCCCGATTCTCTCAAAAACTTTCTCACATTGCCAAAATCACTCAAGTATTCTAGTGTGTAAGTAATTCAAGATCTTTTTCTTGCTAGTGAAGGAGTTTGGCTTAAAAATTTATGGTGGTTGTGTGAAGAAAATCAAACCCTATTTCCTTGCAATTTCTCAAAATCCATTGCCTAGGGTTTGCATTTTTCATTTTGCTGCCAAGTTCATTCTACCACTCCCTCACTTTTTCATTCCTCCATTCATTTTCCTAGCTTATCTACCCATTCCCTAAACTCCCATATTCCTAAAAATAATTTACCTCTATCCCAAAATCCCATTTTCCCAAATCTTAATTACAAATCCCCAAACCCTATTTGCTGTCCCTAAAGCTTCCATATTGTTCCCTAATCCCCTATTTCCCACAAAACCTGTCATAATAGTCCCAAAACCCCTCATATCCTCTCCCTCCATAGTCCCTCACATATTCTTACCCTTGTTGGCAGAAAACATCAAAATCAACATAAATCTCTTCATACTCATCAAGAAAACTCACACATTAACAAGCATGGAATCTGATCCTTCATATGACCAAGAAGAAGAGACACACAATGACTCTCCTATAGAAGTGCATGCACCAAGGAGACCTCACAAGGGTGGAAAACATATAAGAGAGGAGCCTACTTCACTTGCTGAGCTGCAGGCCTGCCCTCTTGCTATCACATGCTTCCAACACCAATCATGTTATCAATTCTGTGAGATGGCTACTAGAGTCCAGTATCATCATGAGTTATCCTGGTTGTTTATGCTTCATCTACATAATGGCCAAACTACTCTAGCTGGTGTGACATTCAGCTTGACACTGGAGTATATTTCTCTAGCAACTGGCATTCCTAATGTTTGAGAGCAGTGGAATAAAAGGCAGCAGATTGACAGGGAACACTATGAACCATACATCAAGCCCGGTTATTTGAGACAACTTAGCAGAGTCTTTCCCTTTCGGTACCTGAAAGACTCATATGCTCCCTTGATGAAACTCATAATGAAATATTTTAGCTGTGAGGGCTGGTTTTCTTGCCTATATGCTTATCATATCAGATTGTTGATGCACTTTACCAGGGTGAGAATGATGAATCTCCCCTACTTCATGTGCCGAAATATTGAGAATATGACCACACTAGTACAATAGAAGACTTCTTAGCAGCAGTTTAACAGTATATACCATTTTTCACTCATCAAAATTATGGTCATGCATTAGCTTGGTTTGTAGGGCATCTCATGGGAGGATTGCATTTCTCATGAGTTCTTCACAGCTCCTCAGGTGCCTCCAGAGACTTTTCATGAGACAGGTGGACCTTCTCATCAGTAGGAGGGTCATGAGACACAGATCGCTAGTGTGCCGGTATTTGTCACATATCAAAAGGGCACTAGACGGTTGTTTGCAGCAGCAAAGCGAGTATTATCTCCACCCGGGGTGGAAGGGGTCTCGCTTCCTTCATTAGCACAATAGGTTCAGGACAAGGGAAAGAGGCCATTGCATGATGAGGGGCCTTCAGGTGAGCAGGAGACCAATTTCATTCTCATTCAGGACGATGACACGGATTTGGGCCCACAAAGCTCAAAGCTCAAGGAAGTCATCCAAGAGCAACAGGCGGACATCAATGCTTTGTCCCTCAACTTGGAAAGAGCCAAGTGGATAATAAAGTACCTGGAACAAAGAAACAAGCAACTAGAGGATCAGAAAACCATAATGGAGCTTAGAAACATACGAGAAAACCGGCAAGCTGCCAAACGGAGGAGAGTCAAGTTCACAACACTTGAGCAAGAAATCAATGCTGATCGTGAGTATTGGTTGGAGAGGACTAATATCCACTTGGAGAGGATGTTGGAGAAATCCATCAATGAGAAGAATATGTTGAGAAACATGGCATATCATTATTTGTCAAGGAATATGGTGTGCCAAGCTAGAATCAGGAGCTTGAAGGCCAAGTTGAAGAAGAGATCGAGGAGGCAAAAAGCGCAAGATAAACTTCAGATCTTGGCTGAGGCTTCCTTGGCCCAACATAGCACTTGATGGAGAGCACTCAGCCCAAATTTCAAAAAATTTGGGACACTTTTTGCATTTTTGAAATTTTTGGGCTAAAACACAGAATTTTCTGCCCAATGCGCCGCGCCACCTGGCGCTTGCTTTTGATGGAGGCCTCCAAATGAAAAAAAATCAGCATATTTGGATTTTTCTTGGAAAAATATGCATGCCTACCAATGGCCAAGAAATTTTGATAGGTTTTGAGCCCCCAAAAAGGTCAAAAACACCCAAAAAATGACCTTACTGCCCCTATTTTGACACACAGGAAGTAGTGTTGGGAGAAATCCGTTTTGGAGGGGAAAATAGAGGCAAAATTCAAAAATTCCACTTGATTTGGAAAGTAGATAGGCAGAGATTTCAAACAAGCACACTTGGAGCAAATTTGGACACCAGGAAGGCCTCCAAAAATGGCTGCAAACAGGCGCTATGCATAGAGAAATCAGCGCGACGCATAGGGGAAATTTTGCTCAGTTTGACCAAGTATACTCTGTTTTTCGCCTAGTTCCTTGACAGTTTTACTTTTCTCTTTGTTAATGTAAAAATTATGATGTAATTTAATGTAAATTTATGGATCTTGATGTAATTATGTCAAATTTTTACTCATGGGGGTAGATTCATCTATCAAAAAGTAGTTTGCAACTGAATGAATCAGTTCCCTAGTTTCTAGAGGCAAGCTGTTCCACTACATAATTTGTAGTTCTCAGTTTAGAATTAGTTGGAATAGCTCCTAAAATCATGAGCTCGACCCCTAGAGGCTAGGATGAGTTTTTGTTTTCCTATATCTTATGTTTTTTCAGTCATTAGCATGGTTGGACTAGTGGTTTGCAGCACTCTGGGATTCATGTGGCATGTTGCTTTGATATTGTGTTTCCTTCTGTAAATGTAAGTTTCTATGTGTTTTATGTATTCCATTATCTCTCTTGCTTCTTCTTAACTGAAACAAACAAGGATAAAGGTAGAATCCATTGAGATTGCAGTGCTCTACCTAGGGTTTGCTTAGTTATTGATGTTTTCAACTGTTTGAAGAGGATCCTTGAGGTTTTTTTGCCCTCTTCAACTCTTCACCTGTCTAAATCTTTCCATTTCATTCAATTTTAAGTATCAAATCACTTTCCTACCTTGCCTCATTGAGACCTCTGCAAAATTGAGCCTCATTCCCAAGACCCAAAAACTGCCTTTCCATTTGAGCCAACAAAACATCATCAAATTCAATCAAGCCCTTTTGCACAAATACCTAGCCTAAAATCAGTCTTCATGCAAGTCATCTCAAGCCTCATTGATCATTTTTGCTGAGATTGATAGGAGAGATCCCTCTCCCGACCTGGTAGGGCTAGCTACCAGGCTAAGCTTGGTTTGATGTTACCCTAGATCCTATCTTTTCAGCCTGAGGTAGATTTAGGAACTAACACAAGACATTTGTATCCGTCAGTTTATAAATAACATCATTGAGTATACCACAATGATCGAAATGTTGTTTGATTTTATTTCACTTGGTATTTGCTATATAGTCATCAGACTTTACTCACAACTTGTAGTGCTATATCTGACTAATGTCTATTCAGTTAGAAGTCCAACTATCTTTCACATGTTCATAAGGGTTTTCCTTCTGGAAAGACATTTTTATTTCATCCAGTATCAACACATTTCTAGAAATCTACATACATTGACAGATGCACTTGCTAATCATGTTTTAGATAAACATTTTCAACATATGTAAATTAATTCAATACACATCACATCACATTGAAATGAAATAATAGAACCATAAGAAACTCTGAAGATAGTCATATATATATATATATATATATATATATATATATATATATATATATATATCAAATTTTTGGTTTTACAAAATTTGTGCCTGAGACACATGTGGCCACACGGCCTAAAATATACATGCAGTCAAAATATGGCTATAAGACTCCTAGTTGACTAATCATAAAGTTCATGGTAGCCCGCCACTTTGTGAGACATATTACACAAAAGCTGACTGATACCACCATGCACGCCAATAGTGCATCACTGTAGTCTCATGGGGAGCTCATCGACTCTGGTCTCAACTATGCCACGAGTCAACCCCTCCATATGATGCTCAACCTCTGTGAGGGTCTTGACCACATCGAGATCATGTAGTACCTCTCGTCATACTACAACAACCTATACTGCTACTGGTGCCTGTTTTAGGTCTCTGGCATGATAAAGATAAGAAGAGCCCATTGGTTGAATGGGTCTAATATATGCATGTGCACAAACCCATAGTTTAGTATTGGATACATAAAAAATCACAAAAAATTGTAAAAACTTAAAAATACAAAAAAAGTCGAAATGTCTTACCTATGCACCCCATCTCTTACCATTAGGAAGCATGAGCTTTGGGTATCTATGGAAATCCATCAATGCATATCGATAGTCTTCTATCATGATAAGTTGTGTGCCCAACCGGCTGAAGAAGATAGGTTTGAAGCTCGTCAATGAAGGACTTTCATTCCTAGACATTAGATCCACCCATCTCCTCATCCATGGGACTCTTGGATTTGTGGGCTCAAGTGCAATGGGTTGTGACATGAGAAATGGAATTTAATATAGAGAAAAATAGATCATAATCAACCCATAGACAAATTTTTTCAACCTTCCATCTTCTTTTTTATTCAGATGCTCTTTCATGTTTACCATTACCCCTTCACTCCAGTTGAATATTGTTGGCTCCAAACTTTCTAGAGCATACTGCATATGTGACTTATTCGCCCCATGAAGAGATGCAGTACTGACCAATATCACAATAAGGAACAAGATCATTCTTAAAGGAAAGGAGACTACATCCTTGATGTTGAATTTTCCATCCTTCGTTGGTTGGGTTCATAGTCGACAATGTGCACTGACATAATATTTGAATGTTTCTCCACCACTCCTTGAACCCGTGAAAGAAATGGGGGCACCTCGCCTTAATATATTAGTCAATAAATATATGTCATATATATTCAGTGTACATGCACCAAATCTAAATTCTTGTGCTTGAACCTCCCATGCACGAACAACATGCCTCAATAACTCTATCTGCTGCCTCATACCAGGAATCCATAAGAATTTTAAGAGCCCACAATCTCTTAAAGCCTGGATTGTAGCAGGATCATTACCTATAGTCAAATATTGTTCTTCATGTACTCTTTCCCTCCATATCAAGGTCATTTTGTTCCAATAGACACCTACAACATCACAAGGAGAATCATTAGGATAAGTTTCATGCAAAAACCCTGTGAAAATTTGAGGCAAACAAGCAAAACCATGTTGAATATTGTGCCCAATGGACCCTCCTAAGTGCAAAAATTGTGTTGTAGCATTGGCCCTAGTGTATTTTCCTCCTCATCAATGCACCTTTCGACCTTATAGGGGTGCATTGGAAGTAGGGAGAGAGACTAGATCCTTAGGGGCATCAAAATCTTGAAAAATGTGCACTAAATCACAAAATGGAACTATGAAAAGGAAGAGAAACGTTCTAGCTCCTATCTAGAAGTGGAAACACTTGAAATGATCCACTAGATTGGTCACAATCAGCTGCAAAATATTTCTAGGGGAAAAGACACTCAAAAATCACTCTCCAAGAGGTAAATGTGAAATGGTAAAAATGAGTTACCTTTTGCCTATTTTATGGTCATTTTCATCATTAATTTATTAATGTTTTGACCTAAATATGACTCAGTTTTATCATGAAATGTGTATTTTTAATATTTTGGTGGTGTTTTGAGCAGGATGATAGTTGTTTTAATGGATTTGATGATGTCTCGATTGAAACAGGTCATTTTGACCAAGGAGCATACTTTTATCACCTTTTCAGGCTTTGTAAACCTATGAAAAAGGAACCTCCCCGAAGTCCTCTTTCAACTCTTTTCAGACTCCCTAAACATGAAAATATTTTCGAGCGTTTGTATTTTTGAACTCGTTAAAGTAAATGAAAATATGTCTACTCAGTATATGTTTAGCCATTTTTTGGACTGATATAGGCTAACTACGAAAAATGAATGTCTTAGTCGAATATGGCTAAGAGGTTCTCTTGAGTATTATTTTCTGCCTTTTCAGACTCAAGATACTATCCACGAAAAGGAACCTTTGGAGTTTTTTTTTCACCTCTTTTTCAAACTTTCTAAACATGAAAAAGATATCGAGTTAGACCTTCGCTGGACTCGTTAAAGTATCAAACAACGATGGTCTCATCAAACATGATGAGACCTAACCTCTCCTTCTCATGGTTCATTAAACATACTCGGATGGATTCATCCGAAGGACGAACTTATAGATCAAACATATGTTATCCTTCTCAAGCTTGTTAAACAATAAAGAGGTACTGACCAACAATGGTTGGGGAAATTGGGAAAATGGGATATTCCACCTATTATGGTAGTGAGTCACTCTTAAACACGACACTCTTCCACTTCATCTCTGTGGTTGTTGGGTTGGGAAATCTGCTTGTCTTTTGGTTCAAAATACCATTTTAGAGCCTCCATTTTCGGTTTTGGGTAAATGATATGTTGGCATTATGATGTATGTGTTGTACTTGATGGAAACCCACTTGTAGCAGAACAACTTACTTGTAAATGGTAACTAGATGCATCTACAGAAGAGATATTAGATGTGACAGAATGCATGGTAGTAGTATTTATAGATGTGATGAATTGCAAGGTAGCTTTAAGGAATTAGTTTAGAAAGCAACTCACTCAGATGACAGGTCACAGTACTACAGGTTAACAACACAAAGTTACAGATCAAACTACACAGAATGAAGAAAGAGAGGTATACGCAGGTTCACCATTGACCAAGCCGCTATACACATGGGTTCACTATATACAAGTCGCGTATACGTACACACGCACTTTCACAAAAGGAAAAGTCTGTATACCTTGGAAAAATAAGCGTTTGGTCTGAAGTATTTGGTCCATGGTAATGGTCCAAGATATCGGGTCCGAGGTATTGACCCCAGGTATTTGGTCCAAGGTATTGGCCCTAAGTGGTTTTGGTCCATGGTATTGAGAAAGGCCTAAAACTATAAAAGGAGGAGAAGATCATTAGGCTATGTGTGCAAGTATCAAATATCTGATGCAGTGTGAGATCTAATATGCAGGTTATTATCTTATGGTGCTGTGCTTGATCTGAACCAAGGATGAACCTTAGAGTTTGATGAAGGATAAGATCTAATGATGTATTAGGATCTTAAGGCTTGAAGTGAATTATCTTTATGTGGTTTGATCATGTATTTGAATAACTGTCGCATGTTGTAGTCTGTAAATATGATGATCTGGGTATGAATGAAGTCTGGAATAGTTGCTATGTTTAAATCATCTTTTACAGATCTGCACACAGGTTCACTTTAGAAAAGAAGTGTATACACACTGGTTCTGCATATCAAAACAACGTATACATCATAAATTTGATTTGTAGATTTGTACGCTAGTTCGCCTTGAGGAAAGCGTGTATGCACGCAGGTTCGACACATGAAAGTAGCGTATACCTCATAAAATATGTTTTAGTTGCTTCTGTTTGCTGTTGTAGTGTTCTCGGTTATTGCTTGGGTTTAGGTTACTGTATTCTGGTGACAACATTTTTAATGATCAGATTGATGGAGTGAAAGATTGATTCGGTTGTGGTTGGTTCAAAAGGAGATTGGTTGATGCAGATATATTTGATGATTGAATGATGTTGTTGATGGATCTAGTCTGAAAATTTATGAAACGTGGTCCCTGGAAGAAAAAATAAGGTTGTAGCCTTTTGTAGGTCGGCACCTACATACTAGTAAACATATAAGCTAGTACAAGAGCTAGGGGGTTGTAGCTCCCTTCTAGTAGAAGCCGGAGAACGAGAGAAGGTTGTAACCTTCTGCAAGTAGAAGGCTACGTACTGGTATAGGACTGCACCAGTACAAAAGTTGTAAATAGAATATTCTTATTATTAAAATAAGATAGAGACGATTGCAGCAGGTAGTTTTCACCCACATTTTGTTTCCACTTTATATCTTGGTGTTCATGTGTATTGCTTATGTGTGATGCTTTATTCTGTTTTTACTACACTTTCTAATGAATTCCTGTGATAATTTGGGTAAATCAAAATATCTCTACATATACGCTGGTTGCATTAAGTATAGTGGCATATACACGCTATTTCACTAAGCTGAAGTAGCGTATACAAATCAGTTTTGAAAATTAAGGTATTCATCTGATAATACTAATTCACCCCCACTCTTAGTATTATTTCCAACAATTAGTATCAGAGCAGGCCCTTTAGAAGAAGCTTGATCGCTTGAAGGAAGATCCATCATCATGAGTAATCAAGAAAGCGGGGGATCGATCAGACCGCAAATATTTGATGGGAGAAACTTTGTTTATTGGAAGGTAAGAATCACAACCTATCTTCAATCTCTTGGAACATGTGTCTGTGAAATTGTGGAAGGAGGATATACATTTCCATCAACAATTCCTATAGATACAACAGGTAAAAAGAAACATGAAACCAATGCCAAGGCTATCAATACATTATTGGGAAGTCTGTCACAATAAGCGTTTGTCAAAGTTATGCAGCTCAAATCAGCCAAAGAAATATGGGACAAAATCGTTCTAAGCTACGAAGGAGACTCTTAGGTAAAATGTGCTAAACTGCAAACTCTCAGAATTCAATATGAAACTCTCAAGATGCACAATGATGAAAGTATAGCTAGTTACTTCTCACATATAGATGAGATTTTTAATTGCATGAAGAAACTGGGTGAAGAGATAAAGGAAGTTACATTAGTTGAAATTTTTTTAAGATCCTTATCTGCTAAATTTGAATCAAAAGCATTTGCCATAGAAGAAAAATAGGATCTATAGACTATTGCTATGACGTAGCTTCATGGAATCTTAACTACCTTTGAGATGAGAAAAGGAGGTCCATCAGATATGAGAGAAGCTACATTTAAAGCTTCAGCAAAAGGAAAATAAGAACTCAATGAATCAGGACATATTTCAGAAGAAGAAGAGGAAGCAAACTTTGTTAAGAAGCTTCAATGGGGTTCTGGAAGATTCAGAGGTAAACTACCTTTCAAATGTTTTGCCTGTGGTAGAGTCAGTCATTATGCTGCCAAATGTCCTCATAAAGATAAATATGATAAAGGAAATGAATCTAAAAAATGGAATAGAAAACAAAGTATAATTAAAACAAGCTACTATACTCATGAGGATAGCAATGGTTTATCAAATAATGATGAAGATGAAAATAGTAATGACTATAGACTTCTAATGGCTTATGAAGATGATGATTTTTTGGATGCTTTAGATGAAGATGACCTTTATGAAGAAATATCTAAACTCAAAATCTGTTTAGAAGAAAAGAATATGATTATAGATACCTTGACATACCAACATGCTGAAAGAGAAAAACACAATGAAAAGCTAGAATGTGAAATTGTGGGTCTAAGAAAGGATCTTGAGAAAACAAAAGCTCTCAATCTTAGATTTGATAAGGATCAGAAACCTTAAATGAAATTATCAAAGTCCAACGCTCTCCTCTGATAAAGACAAGTCTTGGATATACTGAAGAAACATCTCAATTATAGAAGCCGTCAACCTCCACTAAAAGTTATCTTGATGTAGCAAAGAGCAATGAATAGTTCGACGATCGTCAAAAAAGGCATAAAGTAAATCACCAGGTGAATTAGGCTCAATTTACTTCAAGGATGAATAGAAGCCACAACCAACCTTAGGTAAATTGTACTCAATTTGCTTCAAAGATAAATATTAATAGAAACTACAATCAATAGGTCAGTAGATTCGATAATCGCAGGAACTTCTTTAATGGTCAATGTTTCTCATATCATAATTTTGGACACAAAGTTGTTCGATGTGTTGCTTACAAAACTATCATGAATAGAGAAGCACAAAATCAAAGGAATGTGACAGGGATCAAGAAAAGTTCCTATAATAACTTTTCTCTTCTTGAAAATGAAATAGAATGCTCAATATGTAACAACTTTGGCCATGAAGAATCTAAATGCAGGAGTAAATTTCGTCAAATAGCTCAAAAGGAGAAAACTCCATTAAATCCCAAAATATGGAGAAAGAAAGAACCAAAAATAGAAAGATGTGGTATAGCCTTGTATGTAGAAGGACAATAAAACCAGTGGTACATCGACAATGGATGCTTAAAACACATGATAGGTGACAAAGAAAAACTACACTCATATAATGCCTTAGAAAAGGAAAAGAGTGTCTCATTTGGAAATGACACTCCTGCTAACATAAAAGGTAAAGGCTCTGTTTTCTTGAAAGAAAAAGTTAAAGCTGGGAATGTTATGTATGATGATGGCTTAAAGCATAACCTATTGAGTGTGAGTCAAATGTGTGATCAAGGAAATGAAGTAGTGTTTCGATAAAATGGATGTATTTTTCATGAGCTTGGTATAGGAGAAACTGTAATTAAAGGGAAAAGAACTCAAAACAACCTATACATACTCAAGGGAGGACAACAACAGTGCTATCTAAGCGAAAATGATGAAAACTGGCTATGGCACAGAAGATTGGGACATCTAAGCTTTTCTCAAATAAGAAAAGCATGCAGATTCTAAGTTGTTTGTGATCTTCCAGATATCAACATTCCTGAAAATAGTATATGCAAATCATGTCAATTTGGTAAGCAACCCAGATCTCCCTTCATCGAAAAGGAAGGTTCAGCTAGTAAGCCTCTTGAACTTGTTCACATTGATTTATGTGGACCATCAAGAAAAAAGTCACCTTGTGGAGAAGAATACTTTATATTGTTCATTGATGATTTTCCCAGAATGTGTTGGATAGGTCTTCTAAAGCATAAAGATGAAGCATTTGAAAATTTCAAAGCCTTCAAAGCTTTGGTTGAAAATGAATCAGATCGCAAAATCAAATGCCTCAGATTTGATTGAGGAGGGGAATTTACCTCGGATGAATTCTTTGACTTTTGTGAACAACATGGAATAAAAAGGCATCTCTCCACCGAAAGGACTCCTCAAAAAAATGGAGTGGTAGAAAGGATGAACATAACTATTCAACAAATGGCTCGTGCTATGCTAGATGAATCTGGAACTCCTGTAACCTTCTGGGGTGAGCTGCTTTTTCCGTCGTCACTATTCTCAACCAAGCAAATGTTCGGGTAAATAGCACTCAAACTCCACATGAAATTTGGTATGGTAAAACTCCTACTGTAAAATACTTCAAAGTTTTTGGAAGCAAATGCTACATCAAAAGCACTGATGAAAAACTTGGTAATTTTGAACCTAGAGCAGATGAAGGTATTCTTCTTGGCTACTCTTGCCGAAGTAAAGGATATAAATGTTATAATAAAAGACTTGGGAAAATTATTGAAAGTATTGATGTTGTGGTTGATGAAGCATGCAAAAATCCAAAACAGATAAAAACCAAAGATTATGACAATGAAGAAAATGAGGATCACTCTCCCACATCAAATCACACTGATTCTAAAGAAGAAACCAATGAAGCATCAGAGGAAGAGTTAACGATAGAAGCAAAGACTTCATCCAGGTATGTTTAGAAAAATCATCTAGAAACTCAAATTTTAGGGGAAAAAGGGGCAGGTGTGCAGACTAGAAGAACCATTGCCAAAGCTTCAAGCTATCTAGCATTACTATCTTCCACTGAACCTCAAAATCTAAATGAAGCATGAAGAGATGAATGCTGGGTCAAGGCCATGAATGAAGAACTTGAGCAAATTGAAAAGAATAATACTTGGGAATTAGTTCCTAGACCTCATGATAAGAATATCATAGGAACTAAATGGATATTCAAAAGCAAGCTGAACAAAAATGGAGAAGTTATTAGAAACAAGGCCACACTTGTTTGTAAAGGATATTCTCAACAAGAAGGTATAGATTTTGAAGAAACTTTTGCACCTGTTGCTAGACCTGGAGCCATAATAATGTTTCTTGCTCTTTCTAGTTTTCAGAAATTCAAAGTATACCAAATGGATGTAAAATCTGCCTTTCTTAATGGAGACTTAGAAGAAGAAGTCTATATTGAACAACCAGAAGGATTCATTCTTGGAAATGATGCAAAACTTGTATGCTAACTCTAAAAATCTCTCTATGGTTTAAAACAGGCTCCAAGGGCATGGTATTACCGTCTTGACAAATATCTCCACCAATAGGGTTTTTCAAAGGGGTCAGCAGATAGCAATTTATATACAAAGATGGACACTGTTAAATTGCTAATAATTATTGTGTATGGTGATGATATTATTTTTGGTAGCAATGAAGAATCCATAAATTAGAATTTTTCTTTAATAATGTAGCAAGAATTTGAAATGTCCTTGCTTGGTGAGCTTACCTTTTTTTTTTGGTCTACAAGTTCAACAAAATAAAGATGGTATTTTTGTCTCACAAACAAAATATCTCAAACAGATCCTAAAAAGTTACGGCATGGAAGATTCTAAACCAATATGTACCCCAATGGTAATAGGATGTGGTCTTAGCTTAAATGATGAATTAGTAGCAGTACATCAACCAACTTACAGATCCATGATTGGCAGTCTGCTTTATCTAACAAGTACCTGATTGGACATCATGCATACAGTGGGAATAGTTGGAAGATTCCAAGAAAATCCAAAGGAATCACACCTTTAGGCAGTCAAAAGGATCTTCAAATATCTTCAAGGAACACAGAACTTTGGTTTATGGTATCCTAGAGATATAGATCTTACACTTCATGCATATACAAATGCAGATTGGGCAGGAAGTGTTGATGATAGAAAAAGCACTAGTGGTGGTGCATTTTATATGGGTTCCAGGTTGGTGTCTTGGTTCAACAAGAAAAAAAGTTCAATTGCATTATCTACATCTGAAGCAAAATACATGGCTGCTGCATCTTTCTGCACACAATTACTTTGGATGATGCAAACCTTGCAAGATATTCAAATCACATGTACTCCACCCATCTCCATTCTATGTGATAATACAAGTTCCATCAGTATTTCAAAGAATCCATTCATGCACTCCAAGACCAAGCACATACCCATCAAATATCATTTCCTACGTGAACAAGTGCCTGAACAAAATGTCAAATTGGAGTATGTTCCCTCCAAAGAATAGGTTGCAGATATATTCACTAAACTACTGCCCAAAGAGACATTTGAATATCTCAGACAAAAGTTGGGAGTAGTTTTTGCATCATCCTGCTGTTAAATCCTATTTTTCAGAGAAAGGTGATTATATGCGAGTTTCATGAAGTGTAGTCACGTACATACGCGAGTTTCTATGGACACAATCGTGTATATGTTGGTTTGAAGAAAAACATTGGGCTAGACTCAGGAAAAAGGGGGTTTTCTATGGTTCTGTCAATTATCTGCTTTGTTTGATGATGATTTAAATCTACTGATATATTGGTCCTCATAGTGTTGTTGATCACTTGATGTATATCTGATTTATGATGATGCTTTGATATCTCTTACTGACATATGCAATGATCAGATCTAACAGTGAACATGTGGAACGGGTTTAGGGGAAGAACATGTTGATGATATTTTGGGAACTAATGATGGACATATACAGGTTGCTGGTCTGGATACTGTTGATAAATGTTGCTGATGACTATCATGGTATTTCTTAAGACATTTGGTCTCTGTTATATATGTCATGTATATCTTTTAATGTAACGGTCATGAAAATACCTAATTTGTAACCCCACTATGCATGGGATTGATGATGTAATGGTTCTTGTTTTTGACATGTATAAACAATTGATATATCCCCACTTGGTTAGGTGGATGAGTCAAATTTGGTATATCCCCACTTGGTTGGGAGATGGATGCATGTATGAGTCATTGGTGATAGGAAGGTCATTTGTGATGCATGTATAGAGTCATGTTCTTCTTTTAGAACATCTTTTTGCAGACTTTGCTTATGCTCAGGGGGAGCATGGACTCGATCATGGGAGTTCAATCAGCACACTTTAGCATATCAGAGAATTCAGCATGCACTTAGGGGGAGCATGACCCTTTGCCCTTGATGTCAAAGGAGGAGAGTGAATTGGTGTGGTTGTTGCCAGCAAGTCCGAAGGGGGAGATTTTTGGCATTATGATGTGTTGTACTTGATGGAAACCCACTTGTAGTAGAAAAACTCACTTGTACATGGTAACTAGATGAATCTACAGAAGAGATATCAGATGTGACAGAATGCATGGCAGTAGTATTTATAGATGTGATGAATCGCAGGACAGATTTAAGGAATAAGTTCAGAAAGCAACTCACTCAGATGACAGATCACAGTACTGCAGGTTAACAACACAAAGTTATAGATAAAACTACACAGAATGAAGAAAGAGAGATATACGCAGGTTCACCATTGACCAAGCCGCGTATACACATGGGTTCACTGTATACAAGTCACGTATATGTGCACATGCACTTTCACAAAAGGAAAATCATGTATACCTTGGAAAACTAAGTGTTTGGTCCAAAGTATTTGGTCCATCATATTTTGATCCATGGTATTGGTCCAAGGTATCGGGTCCGAGGTATTGAACCTAGGTATTTGGTCCAAGGTATTGGTCCTAAGTGGTTTTGGTCCATGGTATTGAGAAAGGCCTAAAACTATAAAAGGAGGAGAAGATCATTAGGCCATGTGTGCAAGTATCGAATATCTGATGCAATGTAAGATCTAATATGCAGGTTATTAGCTTATGGTATTGTGCTTGATATGAACCAAGGATGAACCTTAGCATTTGATGAAGGATAAGATCTAATGATGTATCAGGATCTTAAGGCTTGAAGTGAATTATCTTTATGTGGTTTGATCATGTATCTGAATAACTGCTGCATGTTGTAGTCTGTAAATATGATGATCTGGGTATGAATGAAGTCTGAAATAGTTGTTATGTTTAAATCATATTTTAGAGATCTGTACGTAGGTTCACTTTAGAAAAGAAGCTTATACACGGTGGTTCTACATATCAAAACAACGTATACATCATAAATTTGATTTGCATATCTGTACACTAGTTCACCTTGAGGAAAGCACGTACGAATGCAGATTCGACACATGAAAGTAGCCTATACCTTATAAAATATGTTTTAGTTGCTTTTGTTTACTGTTGCAGTGTTCTAGGTTACTACTTGGGTTCTGGTTATTGTATTCTAGTGACAACATTCTGAATGATGTAGATATATTTGATGATTGAATGATGTTGTTGATGGATCCAGTCTGAAAATTTATGAAACGTGATCCCTGGAAGAAAAGAGAAGGTTGTAGCCTTCTGTAGGCCGACAGCTACGTACTAGTAAACATATCAGCTAGTACAAGAGCTAGGGGGTTGTAGCTCCCTTCCAGTAGAAGATGGAGAACGAGAGAAGGTTGTAGCCTTCTGCAGGTAGAGGCTTGCATACTAGTATAAGACTGCACCAGTACAAAAATTGTAAATATAATATTCTTATTATTAAAAGAAGACAGAGACGATTGCAGCAAGTTGTTTTCACCCACATTGGGTTTCCACCTTATATCTTGGTGTTCATGTGTGTTGCTTATGTGTGATGCTCTATTCTATTTTTACTGCATTGTTTAATGAATTCCTGATATACTGGTTAAAGTTAAATGCATGATAATTTGGGTAAATCAAAATATCTCTACATATAAATTGGTTACATTAAGTATAGTTGCATATACACGCTAGTTCACTAAGCTGAAGTAGTGTATACAAAGCAGTTTTGAAAATTAAGGTATTGATCTAATAATACTGATTCATCCCCCCCCTCAGTATTATTTCCAACATGCTACCAACTCCATTTATTGTTGGTGGTGTGTTCAAGATAAGTCCTTTAATTAATATATGCTATGATACTCTTAAGCCTTCATTCCATGTCTGTCGTTCCTGAACCAGTTCCACATCAATTTCACCATGTCTTGAATGATGATACTCATTTTGTGTCATTGATGGGGGATATATCAAGCCCTTCCTATGGTGGCTCGCTGTTAGGTATGTGTTATATTATTTCCATGATCAGTCGCATGTGCGGGGGGGCGACAATTGCCCTTGTTTGTTTCACCTAGCGTAGCAGGGGGGTCACAGGGGGTGATAGCCCCCCTACATGGGGTTTGGGGCATCGCCTCAGGAAATTTTTTTTGGACCCTATATTAGGTGGGCATACTTGCCTATGGTTTTTTGCATGGGTTTTGCACATGGTTTTGGGCATGATGGGTTTTTTCCCATGGTATTTTGTAGATCCTGTCAAGGGAACTACAATTATGTTCTAATCTAGGGTTAATGGATTGGGGTTTATGAATTCTTCGACATGTATATATATGTATTGTAATAATTAAAGGGAAATAATGAAAAATCAATCTGGTTGTCCTAGTTTTGGGATCCAGGGGAAAATCTCTTTGTATTTGTTTTATATTCTCGCCATTGTTTATTTCTTTTTTTATAATTCGTATGCAACTAATTTTTGTATAGGGTTAAAACCTACAGTCACTTTTTGTTGACATCATCTCATTATCCAGGAAGTTGACTTAGAAACTCTATTTCAATACCTTGGGGCTTGCATGCGTCCATGTCAAGTTTCCTCGCTCTCAGCAATAGATTTACGTCACTGGCCTTCGACTAAAAAAATTTGTGTGGTGTTTGAATTTAACTCATTCATTCACACGATACAGATTGTATTGTTGTACCTTAAGAGCCATTAACATCATTGGTGGTTTCTCTCACATCTGTTAACAACTTACATCATTAGCTAGTAATCAGATGGTTTCTCCCATGTTCGACTTCAACTCCTTTATTCACATGGTTACACTCATACATTGGACGACCGAGTGAATGAGATAAAAGACCCTATATCTAGTTCCAACCATCCGGGTTATAATTTTAGGATTAATACAAGATCACAATGTATGATGGATGTGATCATACATACAATCATCTAATCATGGGTCCACCATTTAACGTGTCTTCTTGATCATTACACATGTAATGTTAGCTTATGCATTGAGCATGGGTATGCTTCCCTTAACAAATATATCATGATATAAATGTATTGTAGTAGATGATGATCTAACTAGTTATTCTTGATTCAAAATTGTCACAAGGAAAAGCATTTTAGTCATCAGCCACTATTTACGACTTTGTGCTCTAGGGGACAATTTGTTATAGGCAATTTTTTACATCTGGTCAATAGGCCTACAAAGTAGATCCATCAACATCCATGAACACCTTGTAATCATCCCTACATAAATCTCTAAGCATGACTCTCTCAAATCGACGAGTTTCTGACCTTCACTGCTTCATTCTGGTTCTTGTAAGGCCCAACACACCTTGGACCTTTAGGGACTTGCTTTGAGTGGCAGGTTTCTCAATTTTGCACCTTGTTTCATCAGAGAAGCTTTTCCCTTGTTGGGGTGTGTTGATTTTAGAATTTCGAAAATAATAAAAGAATCTCGAAGATTCCTATTCCAAAAGCTTCTAGGAGTTTTTACAACCATTTACCTTGGATAAAAACTTTGAATCCTATCTCCCCTACCTTAGAGTTTTCACCTCTTTCCCTTGACATCATCCTCCCATCAAGAGTGGATCTCAAGCCTAGATTGGTAAATGGATAAGAATTCCTAAACTACCATCCCCTCTTATATATTTACTACCATTCATAAGCTAGCGGGTTAGATTTTGGATATTAATCATAACCTTATGTTGCTTCTTTAATCATAAGAAAGACATCATTCCCATGCATTAGGGTGGATTTTGAGATGTATATTGTGGAAAGGAAGGACAAGTCAACTTGGGAGGTTCTTTACAAGATCAACTTCCACTTTTGGTTGTAAACTCTCTTCCTTCCATTTTAATACAAAGAGTATATCCTTTTCCTACACGTGTCATGTTATGCTTATGTACATGTGTTTCAATGCTATGTCGATCCTTTGCATAGAATGATTGGATAATGCTAGATAGATATCATAAATCTTTGGCTTGTGGCCATGGGACTAGAGTTGACAAGACGAGAGGAGAGAAGAACTTGAGACAGATCACAAGTAAGAATCTTTCCATTCTCCAATTCTTCTAAGGAAAACTTTATAGTCTTTGATTTCTATTGTTCTAGACGAGTCCACTAGGTCTAGGGAAGACAATTCTATCTGCAGTCGTAGATTCTGTATAAAAATGGTGTAAGGCCCATATTGGAGTGGTTGAAGTTTTTGCTGGGCTTTGGAAAGACATTTTTTCTGCATATGTAACCAAACTTTGTAGCCCACCTGAGACTTATATGGCACCTGATGCTAATCATGTCATTTTTTGTACTTGGCATTGGATTTATCCAAGATGTCGTGTACCTATTGGTGGACATGATGAATACATGCAATAAAGTTTGTAGTTTTATTAGATTCAGACTGAACATGGGCAGATTCTTCCTATGAAGTTGCAAAAAATAGTGCGACATCAAGGGGACATGTAAGGTCCCACCTTACCAACCATCAGTATTATACTAAGTCTGACTCAAAATGCGATTTAAGTTTAAGTTTTTAAGACGTAAAAGTTAATGCAAGGTCATATGTCTATGTTTTTATTTTTATTTTTATTGTTATTCTTTACACTACATACAAATTTCTACTAACTAACTAACCCATGGTAATATTAAACTTCTCATTAAGGGTACAGGGTCGTTCCTCAAGATCCAAACCTTACAACCATAAGTCCTAAAATCACATTTAAATGATAGAGTATTTAGTGGTATAAATAATATCAATCTTTACAAACCACAATTTCCAATAAGCTAATTGTTCATTCTATTGCAATTAAAAATGTTTAAGAGTGGCTAATTTGATTTTGTTCTAGATAATATTCGTACGAATTCTTTGGAAAAACAAAGGGAAGAAAAAATAATAATTCAACTTCTAAAGGAGTGGTTTCCAATTATTATGAATTTATAGGTAAGATAACAATCACAACAATTCACCTACCCAATTTGACTTCCTTGGATTTTTAATTCAATGGAATCATCATGCTTATTCTTTGAGATAAAAACCTTGGTTGAAAATCCTAAATTCACTTAGTCATATTTATAGACAATTCATAGATGTAATTAGCTACAAATATTGAAGCATTATGTCAAACAGTTTGCAAGCATGAAACATACAGCGATTGAGACATTTTGTCAAACACTTACAACCATAACCCTAACATGAATCTAAGATTACATAACTTCTTTTTCATTGTCAGTAATGTCAATAAGTGAACCTAATACTTAAGTATAACTGTCGTCTATCTTGATTGCTGCATATACAAAAATTTAGGCACATAATGACTATAAATATTTTAGAATTTCTACAAATAGCTTGCAACGATGTAGCTATAGCCATTGGAGAATTTTCAACAACGGTTAGCAGCCACAAAATAAGCTGCTAGCTATTAAACTATCAATGTATTAACCATTGAGTCTTTAAAATAAGAATTACAAGTTGAGATAACATACTGGTTTCATGAAAAGAGATTACCAGGTAAATCACAACAAAAAAATAAAACAGCAAGACAAACCCCCAGGTGGCAACATCAAATCTGTAAAATATAGCATATTACAGAACCAGGTTCTGAAACTTTGTTTTTTGAAATCAAAGGTGGGGTGACATGGCCTTTAGGTACATATACCCCCTAAATTTAAAATGAATCAAAACAGAAATGCCCAGAAACATGATTATTTAAAACCACAACCAAAAAAAAATTCCTACTATCTCATTTATCCCTTTTGTCAAACATATATTGTGCAAACTTATCTACAACTGTAAAAAGATAAGGAAAAACCATATTTATCTTATTAACATGTTTTCATAAAATTCATGGCAACCATTAAGACATGATGTAAATCAACTTGCAATGAAACTGTACAAAAAAGAACTTACATAAAATAAACTACAGTTATTGCAAAATTCCTTCAACATTTAGTGTGCAACATTTTATATACATCTAAGTTTTAGTCAACAACCAAATAAGAAAAAACCATGTGATGAACTACAAAAAGAAACACAATATAATGTTGTCAACATACCTGGCAGTGAATTTATACAACTCAAAAAAATGGGAGTATGCTCCAGCTCCAATGAGAGTATACTCCAACTCCAATATCCTTACCAACTCATTGTTAACCACCTAGTTTTCCTCCCAACCATATCCAGGAAGAACTTCTACCCATGGAACCCCTGAGCTGCAGAAGCTCACAAACAGTACCAAAAGACAAAAATAGAGAGATTTTCAAGGAAAACTAAGGAAGCAAATTTTCACTTCCTCTCAATAGCACTCATGGCCAACCTCAATAGCTAGAGATCTTAGGATTTTAATAAGAATTTCAGATTTATTATGGAAGCAATTGACTACTCTCCATACCTCTCCCTCTCACTATTTTCCTCAAGTCTCTTCCACTCTTGGCCCCATAATCCCCTCAAGTGAGAATACATAAGACTAAAATATAGGAGGTGCAACCAATTCTTGTCATAAAGGAGGAGTAATGTGCATGCATTGGATTCCATTTATAAGACTGTAAATTATGCCATTAAGGAGAGGTATGCATGCCTTAGTTAAGGTATGCATTAAATAGAATGTAAGAGGAATATTTTATGACATATTAATGAGTGAAAAGGAATATGCAATTCTTTGATGAGTGTATAAAATAGAGTATAATGAATTATTTAAAAGAGAGAGAGAGAGAGAGAGAGAGAGAGAGAGAGAGAAAATTACATAGAGCCATGAGAGTCATGAAGGAGATGCAATTGACTTGTAATTCCTTTTTAATAATAATATCATAGTCTCATAAAACATAATAATAATATTAATTATATTGAGGATTCAATCAAGATTGAACTATTAGGGTTAATTAATGATAAGTTAAGTCATTTTTCTTTAACTCCACTTGATTACCAATTTATGTAAGATGATTTAATATTTTTGGAAAGTCATTCTTGAGATGCTGGACATGACTTTCTATTTTTAGAAAGTCATTCCAGAAGTGTGAGAATGAAATTTTATTTAAGGAAACTTATTCATGAGTGCTATTTTTATTCTGGAGAATAGGGATTCCGCACCCCTATTTCATGCATCTCTGTGCCTTAGTAGATTGAGGACTCGACGCCCTAATCTACTCCAAAGATCCAAGATTCCACAACTTGATCTTTTTAAATATTCAGGACTCTGCGCCCTAAATATACGAGACTCCACATATTTATCTTTCTTGGATTTAGGACTCCACGCCCTATATTCCATGCCCTCTCATCTACTATGCTTTGAAACTTTGCGTTTCTCCTTATGGTACTGATTGTGAGCTTTTACCCATCTAATGATTTGCTGGTAAGGCCTTGTTCAAAGACCTGCACACATTACAATATCATAGATCAAAGGAATCAAATGACTTTCATAATGAAATTAACTTAATCACATTTTACCCAGAATGGTGCATGGCTTCCACAGTCGTTTTGGTTTTGAAGAAATGACTTCCAGAGTCATTCGTAATTGAACATCCTTGTTGGAAAATTACCAGGTATGCTACCACATCCTACTTAGTACAATATTAGACATATATAATCACACAAATCATGTATCATCCATAAATCATAATTAACCATATATTCCGCATAACCATGAGCATCCATGGGTATATGTGTCTCAATCTTGGATCACCATCCATGTCATACACCTGCTTCATAAATCAGATACAAATAGAAAAACATATGTATAACATTTACTTAACCAAAACCATCTAATATAGATAATCAATGATGCCACAAATAAGAGGAAATATAACTATATAAAACATTGTTCCCCAATCCAGTGATCAATCTGCCATACATAAACATAAAAGGAAATATAACTATGTATATAAAACATTATTCCTCAATCAAGTGATCAACCTATCATATATATAACTCATCAAAAATCACCCTTGATAGGAGTAACAAAACTATACTAGGAAAAAAATAGGACACTACATACTCCCCCTCTTGGAGTAAACTTGGGTCGAAGTTTAACTAAACAAAAAAGGAAACTCAAGATGCATAGAAGATGCATCTTCCCAAGTGGCGGAACTAGGACTATACAGGTCCCATTGGACCTTTACTTGGTCCACCATGCAATGTTTGAGTTGTCGAGTGTGATGGTCCAAAATGCAAACTGGCTCTGCCTTAAGAGTCCCTTCTTCGATTACCTGTAATTGATGCCAATCTAAAATGTGAGAAGGATCATGAACATACTTATGTAGTACCAAAATATGAAATACATCATCCATATGATGAAAAAACGGTGGTAAAGCAAGATGATATGCCATAGGTCCAACCCTTTTGATGATCTCAAAAGGCCCAACAAATCGAGGAGGGAGCTTAGATCCTTTCCCAAACCTAATAGATCTTTTCTGAGGTTTTACTCGAAGAAAAACGAATTCACCTTCTTTAAAACTAAGATCCACTGTACACATTTTAGCATAACTCTTCTGTCTATCCTGTGCCTACTTTAATCTTTGCCTTATACAACAAACTTGTTTTTCCATTTCTTGAAGAATTTCAGGACCTACTGAGATTTTGTCCTCTAATCTATACTAAATTAAAGGTGTTCTGCATGGTCTTCCATACAATAACTCATAAGGTTCCATACCAAGGGAGTGGTGATAACTGTTATTGCAAGTAAAATACACTAGAGGAAGATTATCTTGCCACTTAGAGTGTTGATCCATTACATACATTATAAGCATGTCCTCTAACACTTGATTTACTCTTTCAGTTTGGCCATTAGTCTTCGGATGATAGACTGTACTGAAATTTAATTGTGTCTGAAGGGCTCCCTGGAAACTAGTCCAAAATCTTCCTATAAATATAGAGGCTCTATTTGATATGATTTTCTTACGAAAACCATGAAGTATAACCACCTCCTTGATAAATACTTGTGCTATTTTAGATGCTTTATAAGTATCTCTAACAGGTATAAAATGGGCACTCTCAATAAATTTATCTACCACCACCAATATGGAGTTATGCCATTTGACTGTTTCAGGTAATTCAACAATAAAATATATAGATATTTCTTCCCATTTGGATTCAAGAATGTTATGTGGTTGCAACAATCCTGCTGGGTGACCATGTTCTGCTTTAACTAGCTGACATTCCAAACATTTTGCCACAAAATTTGCTACATCCTTCTTCATGCCTGCCGAAATTTTGCTTTAAATCGGCATACATCTTTTGGACTCCTGCGTGTGCCATATATGTTGCATGGTGAGCTTCTTTCAAAATGAACTCATGAAGCCCATCTTGATTTGGAACTACAATCTTTTGCATGAATCTCACCATACCATCGTCATCACAAGAATACCCTTCTACCTTGTTTTTCTTAGCCCCCTCCCCAAAAATAGAAACTTTAACTTCCTTGCACCATTCATTTACATCTTGTGCCCTCAAGATGCACTCCCGTAAATCAATCTTCAATGGAATTACTGAAAATATTCGTGGTCTTCGATTGAGTGCATCAACTACTTTGTTCAATGTACCCTTGATGTAAGTTATGTCAAAATCATATTCACTTAGGAGTTCTGACCACCTTCTTTGCCTAACATTTAGATCACTTTGAGTAAATATATGTTGCAAACCTCTGTGATCTGTTTTCAATTCAAATTTCTTTCCCACCAGATAATGTCACCAAATTCATAAGGCATGAACTATAGCTGCTAGTTCTAGATCACGGGTTGCATAGTTTTCCTCATGCGTCCTTAACTTCTTAGATGCATATGCAATCACCCTACCATCTTGTGATAATACCGCAACCAATCCATATTTTGATGCATCAGTACATACTATAAATGGTCTATCCATATCTGGAATGTTAAGTATCAGAGTCGTAGTCAAACATTGTTTGAGCTTGGAAAATGCTTGCTCACACTCATTTGTCCAATTAAATCGTACCCCTTTCCTAAGAAATGAAGTGATAGAACTGGCTATTTTTGAAAACCCCTCCACAAATATCTGTTAGTATCCTGACATACCCATGAAGCTACGTACTTCATGCACATTAGAGGGTGTTGGCCATTTTGAAATTGCATTGATAGTTGCTGAGTCAACAACAATGCCTTCACTGGAGATAATGTGTCCAAGATAATGGAGTTTTGATTGGAAAAAAGAAAATTTGGACATTTTTGCATAAAGTTAATTTTTTCTTAAGCATTGTAACACCAATCTCAGGTGTTTCTCATGCTCTTCTGGGGACTTTGTATAGATTAGGATGTCATCGAGGAACACTTGTACAAATTTGTCCAAGTAATTCCAAAATACACCATTCATCAGACTCATAAACACTCCTAGGGCATTAGATAACCCAAAAGGAATAACCACGAACTCATAATGACCAAAATGAGTGCAAAAAGAAGTTTTGGAAATATCCTCTTCTTTAACTCTGAGCTGATGATATCCAGATCGAAGATTGATCTTGGAGAATATGGTGGCTCCCTTCATTTGATAAAATAGATCATCAATGTGAGGAAATGGATATTGATTTTGAATAGTTGCTCGATTCAATTTCTTGTAGTCAACACAGAGCTGAAGGGATCCATCCTTCTTCTTTACAAATATCACTGGAGCTCCCCAAGGTCAAACACTAGGTCTAATCATACCCCTGTCCAATAACTCTTGAAGTTGCACTTTCAACTCACGAAGTTCAACAATAGACATTCAGTAGGGAGATTTGGATATAGGTTCGATATTGGGCTTTAGCTATATGGAGAAGTCAATCTCTCACTTTGGAGGTAAACCAGGAAACTCCTCCAGAAAGACATTGGATAATTCTGAAAGGAAAGGATATTGTTCAAAGGATGAAAGCTCTCCCTCATTTAAAGTCATTACAACATACATTTGATGTCTTTTCCTAAGACTTCTCTTCATCTGCAAGAATGAGATAAGTCTTAAAGAAACAATTCTCCTTTCCCCATGGATAACCATAGAGTGGCCTTCATCACTCAAAAAATGAAGGGTTTTGCTTTGACAACTAAGCACAGCCCAGTGGGCTTTAAGCCAGTCCATCCCAATTATCACATCATAGTGACCATGTGGCATCACATAAGATTCACATTTGTGACACACACTCCCTAGTCTAAAGGGCACTCTTGCACTAAGCATTCAACCCTTTGAGATCGCCCTGAGGCCATCTCAACCTGATCAAAATCATTTTTCTTTATTGCCACCAATTTACATTTCAATAAAGCATTAGGAGAAATAAAACTTTTAGTTGCGCCAGGATCAATCAAAATAGTAACAACCATACCATTTAGCTTACTTGATGTTTCAATCACTATAGGCTGATGCTCGAATTGGTGATTTTGCACAACTGCATGAATCCTATGAGCTCTGCCCATATCTCTAACAGTGGCTTGTTCCTACTCTGATTATGCTTTAGTCTTCTTTTCAGGGAAATCTCGCTCATAATGAGGTCCTCCACAAGTCCAACATCCATTAGTGGGAGTAGTTTTCTTAAATTTGACCCTTTTATTAGGTGGTTCTTGAGTGTGAGCATTACTTTGTTGAAGATGTTGCCTTGGGTTATTTCTTTGGTTCTTAAAAGTATGATTATTTTGAAATCCTTGATGATGTGAACCACCTGACTTATGTCTTACATATTGGCCTCCCCTTCGAGGAGGTTTCCAATGGAATGATAGATTTGGGGTTTTATCCCCCCCTTTGTTCCCCAATAATTCTTCCTCGGCTATAACTGCTTGTTGCACTACCTCATGCAACGTAGCAGGCCTCAAAATGCGCACCTTTTCATATATAATAGGATTCAATCCATACAAAAACTTGTTTACCTTGAGGGCTTTAGTATTGAGATGGGTAGCATATCTAAGCAACTCCATGAATCATTCTTCATATTCAAGGATTGTCTTAGTTCCTTGCTTAAGATGATGGAAATAATTCAATTTCCTCTCCAAGTATTCAACAGAAAGTTACTTTGCTCAAAATTCCTCTTCAAATCGTTCCCATGTCAAGGTAGACATGGAGTATCCCAATTTGGATTCTAAGTTCCTCCACCATAATAGTGCACTCTCCTTAAGTTGGTATATAGCCAACTTTTCCTTTTGGTTTCTAGAATAGTTTTGCAACTCAAAACATAGGTGCATGTTTTCAAACCAAGCTTCTGCTACCTCCCCTTTTGTGGTGCCCTTAAAGATAGGAAGCTTAACTTTTTCCAACTCTCTATGTATATCTCCATCAAAGGGTATTTCTTGCCTCTCTTCTTGGGATGAAGAACCAAGCAATGAAGGATTTCCCCCAACCCTACTAATCAAGACTTCAGTCATCTTTTGGAAAGATAACATCATATACCTTACTTCCCTGATGGATATTTTCTTAGTTTCTTTATCTTGGGGAGGTGGAGATGAGACTTCCTTCCTCCTCCTTGATGTTCTCTCCATGATTGCTTAACCTAACCAAGGAAAAATTCAGGTAAGTAAAATAAATATTAGCAGGCAAGCCCTAGGTCCTAGAGTTTTAACTTGTCTATGATACCATATGTAAGGTCCCACCTTACCAACCATTAGTATTATACTAAGGTTGAATCAAAATGCAATTTAAGTTTAAGTTTTTAAGACGTAAAATTTAATGCAAGGTCATATATCTATACTTTTATTTTTATTTTTATTGGTATTCTTGACACTACATGCTAATTTCTACTAACTAACTAACCCATGGTAATATTAAACTTCTTATTAAGGCTATAGGGTCATGGTTCCTAAAGATCCGAAACTTACAACCATAAGTCTTAAAACATTTAAATGATAGAGTCTTTAGAGGGATAAATAATATCAATCTTTACAAACCACAATTTCCAATAAGCTAATTGTTCATTCTATTGCAATTAAAAGTGTTTAAGAGTGATTAATTTGATTTTGTTCTAGATAATATGCCTACGAATTCTTTGGAAAAACACAGGGAAGAAAAAAAAATATAATTCAACTTCTAAAGGAGTGGTTTCCAATTATTATGAATTCATATGTGAGCTAACAATTACAACAATTCACTTACCCAATTTGCCTTCCTTGAATTTTTAATTCAATGGAATCATCATGCTTACTCTTTGAGATATTTCCAGAAACACCTTGGTTGAAAATCCTAAATTCACTTAGTCATATTTATAGAAAATTCATAGATGTAATTAGCTACAGACATTTAAGCACTATGTCAAACAATTTGCAAGCATGAAACATACAACCATTGAGGCATTTTGTCAAACACTTACAACCATAACCCTAACATGAATCTAAGATTACATAACTTCTTTTTCATTGTCAGTAATGCCAATAAGTGAACCTAATACATAAGTAGAACTGTCATCCATCTTGATTGCTGCATATACAAAAATTTAGGCACATAATGACTATAAATATTTAAGAATTTTTACAAACAGATCGCGGTGATGTAGCTACAGCCATTGGAGAATTTTGAACAACGGTTAGCAGTCACAAAACAAGTTGCTAGCTATTAAACTATCAAACAAGCAGTCACAAGTTATTTAAACTATCAATGTATTAACCATTGAGACTTTAAAATAAGAATTCCAAGTTTATATAATAGACTGGTTTCATAAAAATAGATTACTAGGTAAATCACAGTAAAAAATAAAACAACAAGACAAACCACCAGGCAGTAGCAACAAATCTATAAAATATGGCATATTACAAAACTAGATTCTGAAACTTTGATTTTTTAAATCAAAGGTGGGGCAACATGGTCTTTAGGTACAGATACCCCCTGAAGTTAAAATGAATCAAAACAGAAACACGATTATTTAAAACCACAACCAAAAACAAATTCCTACTATCTCATTTATCCCTTGTGTCAAACATATATTGTGAAAACTTATCTACAACTGTAAAAAGAGAAGTAAAAACCAAATTTATGCTATTAACATGTTTTCATAAAACTCATGGCAGCCTAAATGCTTCAACCATTAAGACATGATGTAAATCAACTTGCAATGAAATTGTACAAAAAAAACTTACATAAAATAAACTACAGTTATTGCAAAATTCCTTCAACATTTAGTGTGCAGCATTTGATATACATATAAGTTTCAGTCAACAACCAAATAATAAAAAACCTTGTGATGAACTACAAAAAGAAACACAATAAATGTTGTCAACATACCTGGCAGTGAATTTATACAACTCAAAAAAATGGGAGTATGCTCCAACTCCAATATCCTTACCAACTCATTGTGAACCACCCAGTTTTCCTTCCAACCATATCCAGGAAGAACTTCTCCCCTTGGAACTCTCGAGCTGTAAAAGCTCACAAGCAGTACCAAAAGACAAAAGTAGAGAGATTTGCAAGGCAAACTAAGGAAACAAATTTTCACTTCCTCTCAATAGCACTCATGGCCAACCTAGATAGCTAGAGATCTTAGGATTTTAATAAGAATTTCACATTTATTATGTAAGCAATTGGCTACTCTCCATATCTCTCCCTCTCACTATTTTCCTCAAGTCTCTTCCACTCTTGGCCTCATAATCCACCCAAGTGAGAATACATAAGACTCATATATAGCAGGAGCAACCAATTCTTGTCATAATGGAGGAGTAATATGCATGCATTGGATTCCATTTAGAGGAGTGTAACTTATGCCATTAAGGAAGGTATGCTTGCCTTAGTTAAGGAGAGTGTAACATATGCATTAAAGAGAGCGTAAGAGGAATATTTTATGACATATTTTTAATGAGTGAAAAGGAATATGCCATTCTTTGATGAGTGCATGAAATAGAGTATAATGAATTATTTAAAAGAGAGAGAGAGAGAGAGCCATGAGAGTCATGAAGGATATGTGTGAATTGATTGAGGAGATGCAATTGACTTGTAATTCCTTTTAAATAATAATATCATAGTCTCATAAAACATAATAATAATATTGAGAATTCAATCAAGATTGAACTATTAGGATTGATTAATGATATGTTAAGTCGTTTTTCTTCAACTCCGCTTGATTACCAATTTATGTAAGGTGATTTACTATTTTTGGAAAGTGCTGCTTGAGATGCTGGACATGACTTTCTATTTTTAGAAAGTCATTCCAAAATTGTGAGAATGAAACTTTATTTAAGGAAATTCATCCATGAATGGTATTTTTATTTTGGATAATAGGGATTCCACACCCAGATTTCATGCATCTTCGTGCCTTAGTAGATTGAGGGCTCTGTGCCCTGATCTACTCCAAAGATCCAAGATTCCACAACTTGATATTTTTAAATATTAAGAATCTACACCCTAAATATAAAAGACTCCACGTCTTATCTTTCTTGGATTTAGTACTCCACACCTTAATTTTCATGCCCTCTCATTTACTGTGGTTTGAAAATCTGTGTTTCTCCTTATGGTACTGATTGTGAGATTTTATCCATCTGATGGTTTTCTGATAAGGCCTTGTTCAAATACCTGCACACAATACAATCTCATAGATCAAAGGAATCAAATGAATTTCATAATGAAATTAACTTAATCACATTTTACCCAGAATGGTGCATGGCTTCCATAGTCATTTTGGTTTTGAAGAAATGACTTCCAGAGTCATTCATGATTGAACATCCTTGTTGGAAAATGACCAGGTACCCTACGACATCCTACTTAGTACAATATTAGACATATATAATCACACAAATCATGTATCATCCATAAATCATAATTAACCATCTATTTCGCATAACTATGAGCATCCATGAGTATATGTATCTTAATCTTGGATCACCATCCATGTCATACACCTACTTCATAAATCATATACAAATAGAAAAACATATGTATAACATTAACTTAACCAAAACCATCTAATACAGATAATCAATGATGCCACAAATAAGAGGAAATATAACTATATAAAACAGTGTTCCCCAATCCAGTGATCAATCTACCATACATAAACATAAAAAGGAAATATAACTATGTATATAAAAAATTATTCCTCAATAAAGTGATCAACCTGTCATATATATAACTCATCAAAAATCACCCTTGATAGGAGTAACAAAACTATACTTGGAAAAAAATAGGACACTACAGGACATAACGGTTGAAATCCCAGGCCCACTTGTAAGGGATTATGGCTAATCAAGCTATGGAGAGATATGTTAAAGATGTTTTGTAGATATGGAGGACTCTCATCTTATGTTCATGGATGCTTGGAGTTGTACATGCGTAGTATGTGCACAATCATATTATTGACGACCTCTGTCAGGCCATCAATTGGGGGGTGGAAGGAAGTTGAATTGGTGAGCTCGGTGTCCAACAATGACAAGAGGCTCGACAAAAATACGCTTAGGAGCTTGCAATCTTGATTTGATATAATGGTTGTTTAGACCCCAAAATGTACCCATACTCTTTCAGAGAGGAGTTTGGAAATGGATTTTGTTGTGATACTCTTCTTGCAGGAAACCAATATGGCCATCTTATAAAATCTGTTGACGACCATAAATACATAGTCATTACCATGCTTGGTATAAGGAAGGCCATACATATAGTCCATGTAGATGTATTCACAGGGCCAGCTAGGAGTAGGCAGAGGAGTATATAGGCCTTGCCTCTTAATGGTTGGCTTAGTGATTGTAGAAAAACTTGTAGATTCACAAGCTAATGCAATTTGCTAAAGTAAGAGACAAGAATCTACTTCTACTCTTTACAATGGAAGCCCATAAACATTGAGAAAATGATAATCAATAGAGGAATAGAATCAAATGCACATAAAAAAATAAATATCCGGGGAAAGCCACATCTCAAAACCCCACTATCTATTTTTTATTAATCCGGAAAATCAAGATGAAATTACAATGCTTGTTCTTTGTAGAACAATCCTAGAACTTAGCAAATTCAATCTCCAACTCATAAGCAAGCTCAAGGCAAAACCTTAGCCAATTCACAAGCTCTCCAAGTCTCTATTGCAATGTGTAATTCCTATGAAGGATAAATTGTATTTAAAGGGAAATAAAATCTCTAAAAATAGCGTAATCCCTCAAGGATTAGTTCTTGATTGCATGCACTATCAATGAAACTTAGAAAATTATAAAACAAATAGTACACTATCCCTGCACTCTAGTCTCAACTAGGTCTTTCTTAGAATCAACATGCATGAGTTTTTGATGGTGGAATCTTCAGTTAACTAGAGTAGCTCTAATTAGGTCACTAGTGTCCCAACTGACTATTTACTCACTATTAGTTCCTGAAATTGATTGGAACTAATTTGACTCGACTTAACTCAATAAATTGAGTTAACTAATTACAATTCATTCATAACTCATCCTTAACTCCTATAAGTTAGGGAAAAACATATACATGTCTTCTAAAATACTTCCAATTCAAATTTCCTAAATTAATTAAGTTAATTAATTATTTTCAAATTGCTATGAGAAAAGAATTCTATTTTAATTCATAGTTTAATTCAATGACAAATTAAACTAAAATTTCTTATTTCCATTTCTCAACACTCCCTCTCAACAAGAAAGGGATTATCCATTACCCCGATCATATCTCTATGAAACTAGAATTTACATATTGGCAATGCCTTTTTCAAGATGTCAACATCTTGCTCCTTCGTGGGAATGTAATCTAACAACATGATCTGCCTCAATACACAACCTCTAAGATGATGATACCAGATATCTATATGCTTTGAACAATCATGAAAAACTGGATTTTCAAAGAGTTTGATACAACTCTGGTTATCACAATAAATCATTGTCGGATTCATCTGCTAACCAAACAAACCAACCAGAATCTTCCTCATCCAGATAGCCTCACATGTTTCTTGACTTGCAGCCATGTACTCTGCCTCTATTGAGCTGAGTGAAACCAATCTCTGTTTCTTGCTGTACCGAGAAACTACAGCTGATCCAATACTAAAGATCCCTCTTGATGTGCTCTTCCTGTCAGATGGACTCCCTGCCCAATATGCATCGATGAAGCCTTGAAGCTTCACTCCCTCTATCTGTCTATACCACAAACCAAACTGAGTAGTGCCTTTAAGGTATCTCAATACATGCTTTGCCACCTTCCAATACAACTTGGTAGGCCTAACCATCGCTTGACTAAGCTGGTTAACTGCATAACACATATATGGTCATGTGTTCACCAAGTACATGAGTGAATCCATAAGCTACCTATAAACAATAGCTTCCACTACTTCCCCTGAAGTAGCATCCTCCTTCCTCTAGTTACCAGCTAGAGGAGTCACCATGGGTTTACTACTCTCCATGCAGAATCTCCTGAGTATCTCATTGGCATACTTGCCTTGAGAAACGAACAACTCCCCATCTCCCTGTCATACCTTCATGCCAAGAAAGTAATGCATGAGCCCCATGTCCTTCATTTCACACTCTCTTGCAAGGTCCTCCTTGCAAGATTTGATGAGATTCTCATCACCTGTCATTATGAGATCATCTAAATAAACTACAATGATCAAAAGCTTACCTTCCACCACTATGTGATACATTTTTGCATTTGCTTCACTCTTTGTGAAGCCCAACCGAGTGAAGTAGCTATCTATCCTAGTGTACCAAGCACGAGGTGCTTGCTTCAACCCATACAATGCTCTCTTGAGTCAACACACATGCGACTCATGGTCCAAGGTTTCAAAACCTTCAGGCTACTCTATGTACACCTCTTCCTCAATCGTGTCATTGAGGAAGACAGTATTCACATCCATCTGATGGATACTATAACCCATCTATCTGGCCACAAATCTAGCCTTATTATTCTCCACACTGCCATCTCCAGCTTGCTTTACCTTGTAGAGCCACAAAAGCTCACAACTGACTTGTCCTCTGGTCTCGGGACCACGTCCCAAACACTATTTCGAACTATAGAGTCATACTCCTCCACCATCGCATCAACCCAAACTGGCTGCTGCACTACTTCCTAAAAGGAAGATGGCTCTGCCATAACACATGCACCCATAAGTGTCATGTATCTAGTTTACCTCTCTGATGACCTCCTCGGTCTTTGTTGAGAAGAGGGTGCTCCCATATTCTCCCATGCATCATCCAACAATCTGTCAGCCTCTCTAGTGTGCTTTCTTCCCTCTCTGGAAGAATCTACCTGAGTAGATGTCTCCACTCTCGGAACCTCTGCATGTGGTTGCTCCACATCAATCTGAGGCTCCTCAACCTTAGGAACTAAAATTTCCTCCTTCACATGTATCTCAAGCTCCCTCTCAATGGATACTCTCATGGCCTTCTCCTCATCAAACATGACATCCCTTCAAACCACTGTCATCCGACTGGTTTGCATGTACACCCGATAGTTTTGGGAATATCAGTGTACCCCACAAAGATCCCCAACTCTGTTATTGGCTCAATCTTCTTCCATGCATATTTGGTCACATGGAAATAAACCAATGACCCAAAAATCCTGAAGTGACCAACATCTGGCCTCTTACCGGAATAAGCTTCCTCTAGTGTTTTACTCTCAAGTATCCGATGTGGACTACGGTTCTAAACATAAACCATTGTGTTGCATGCCTCAGCCCACAAGTGTAGTGGTAGGCCCTGATCATGAAACATCGCCCTTGTTGCCCCTACTATGCTCTTGTTCTTCCTCTCGACAACCCCATTCTGTTGAGGGTTATGAGGCGCCGTCAACTCTCGTTTTATCCATTCCATTGCACATAATTTATTAAACTCATTGGAGGCATATTATCCACCATTATCACTCCACAAAGCTTCAACCTTCTTGCCTGACTCTTTCTCAACCAATTCTTTGAATTCACAAAACTTTGTGAATGTCTGATCTTTTCTCTGCATGAAAAATATTCAACATTTACGAGAATAGTAATCTACAAATATAACATAATACCTGTGTTTGGTGGTGGATATTGTTGAGAATGGTCCAAACACATCTGAATGGAATCTCACCAAAATAGACTCTACTCGACTATCTCTATCTCCAAAGGAAGACTTGGTGTATTTTACGAAAGTACAACCCTTTCATGTATCAACTTGCTCAAGCGTACCTTTGGGAAGACTGGTAGAGATTTGCTGCAATATATTCAAAGCCCCATGAAGAAAGTGGCCCAATTGCTTGTGACACAACTCGTCGACGTCTCAGCTCAACATATTTTCCATTTTGAACTCAAAGAAACCCAATCCTCTACCTCTATCTTATAGAGATTCTGAACTCAAATCCCTATCTTCTTTACTTGACCCATGGCTATGTGTCGAAGGAACACCTTTCCTTTCGAAAAGATCACATCATAGCCTCTATCCTCAAGCATGGCAATGGATACCAAGTTCTTCGTCAGTGGGTACATGCATAACATTCTTCAAGGCAAGTGGAGCCGCACGCTCCCTTTGAAAAGTAATAGTGCCCACACCAGTAACACTATACTTACCGACATCATCCATCTTGATATTCATCTTTAGATCTTTCTCCTCCAGCTCATTGAATAACTCTTTGTCACAAATCATGTGGAAAGAAGCTCCACTGTCTAAGTACTAGACACTTCCCATCATCGAAGACACCATGCATGCAATGAGGGAAAAGTCCAATTTGAATTGGGAGGCCAAAGCCTCACCTGGCGCTCCTCTTGAGGACTTCTCCTTGGACTTCTTCAATGGAAAATTTGTAGAAAAGTGACCCATCTTGTGAGAATGAAAGCATTTAACTTTCGTCATGTCCTTCTTCTTACCTCCATGATAAGAATCTAATTTGGAATGCGAAATTTTACCTTTCCCCTTCCTTGCCTTAATCATTAAGGAAAAATTCTCTTCATCATCAATCTTTGATGAAGAGCCATCCCTGGTGTTCCTCCTGATCTCATCCTGCATCAAATATGACCATAATCGTTACCAATCTGGCAGCTTCTCCGACCATTGACATAGTCCTAATAACTATGCCAACTCTTTAGGAGTCCAAGAAGAGCAAGACTCACCATATCCTCCTCAGAAACTATGATTCCAACAGTTCCAAGTTCATCCTGACATTGAGTGAACTTGGTCAAGTACTTTGGAATCATCTCACCTTTCTTCATATTGATTTTACGAAGTTTATCCTTCAGTGCTAACTTCCTTTGATCACTGCTATTCTGATACAAGTTCATCAATGTTTTCCACATAGCATGCAGAGTTTCCTTACCATGGAGACTCAAGACAATGTGGTCTCGAACTCCCTCAAGTATTATCTGCCTTGCCTTCGCCACACACTTCTTCCATTCGGCCAAGTTTTGTGCATCCGTAAATGCTGGCTTGGGGACTTCTTGATCAATGAATTCCTTCAAGCCATTATCTTCTAGCACAACCTCCATCCTGTCCCTCTCGGCTATGAAATACGAGCTGCCTTCTAAGGCATACTCAAGCCTCAACCCATGGAATGCCATCTACTGATCCTAAAGTATGTATGCAAATTTGACTTTCACCTGTAACCCAAAAACTAAAAACTTTGAAATCTCCTCTAGAGAGCTTATTTTAAATCAGCGATATCTCCCTCATCCAAACTTCGGTTCGACCAATTGTTTGTTTTAATTTGGGTATATTTTCCCAAGGAATCCAAATCTATAATTTGTTTATGAAAATTTAGCATAGAAATTCATTTCTCTGCAAACTCTCAGCCCAAAAAACAATCTTGCTCCGATACCATGTAGAAAGACCTGTAGATTCAAAATTTTTAACAATTTTTTAAAGCAAGAGACAAGAATATACTTCTACTCTTTACAACGAAAGCCCATAAACGTCGAGCAAACAATAATCAATAGAGGAAGAGAATCAAAGGCACATAACACAATAAATATCTAGGAAAATCCACAACTCAAAACTCCACTATCTGTTTTGTATTAATTCGGAAAATCAAGATGAAATTACAATGCTTGTTCTCTCTAGAACAATCCTATCACTCAACAAATTCAATCTCCAACTCATAAGAAAGCTCAAGGCCAAATCTTATCCAATTCACAAGCTCTCCAAGTCTCTATTCCAATGTGTAATTCCTATGAAGGATAACTTGTATTTAAAGGGAAATAAAACCTCTAAAAATAGTGTAATCCTTCCAGGATCAGTTCCTGATTGCATGCACTATTAGTGCAACTTAGAAAAATATAAAACAAATAATACACTGTCCCTACACTCTAGTCTCAACGGGGTCTTTCTCAGAATCAACATGCATGAGTTTCTGATGGTGGAATCTTCAGTTAACTAGAGTAGCACTAATTAGGTCACTAGTGTCCCAACTGACTGTTTACTCAATATTAGTTCCTGAAACTAATTGGAACTAATTTAACTGGACTTATCTCAATAAACTCAGTTAACTAATTACAACTCATTCGTAACTCATCCTTAACTCTTACAAGTTAGGGAGAACATATACATGTCATCTAAAATACTTCTAATTCGAATTTCCTAAATCAATTAAGTTAATTAAATTAATTGATTATTTTCAAATTGCTATGAGAAAAGAATTCTATTTTAATTAACATTTTAATTCAAGGACAAATTATACTAGAATTTCTTGTTTCTATTTCTCAACAGCGATGGCACAAGAGGTGCATGATCTAATATATTTTCCAACATCCTATGAGAGACTTGGCCAATAAAAATACTTTTGCAGTACTACCATTGTCTTCTCTACACCAAAATGTCCTGTGACCAAACTACAGTGCACATCAAAAATCATCTTGGCACACTCGCTTGAATTAACACAAAGGTTTCCCATATGAAATAACAGTGCATCCTAGAGGTGGAAGTCTAGAACTTTTTTTTCCATCCATCAACATTTGATATGTTGTGGTTAATTCTAGATCATTCATGTAAAGTTGTGGCCATCCAGATTTCTTGTGCCCATAAGAGTCGAGCACAGTGGTTAGTGCCACAACCAGTAGCTAACTAAGGAAATATGCAACATTATTGGTGTTTACCTACTTGTATTTAATGATCATGTGAAACTATTGCATATATGTGGATCATTTATGATGCCATTTTTTCTGCAACTTCCCTTGTGTTAGTATAAACTGTAGAGGTTAGTGTTCTATTTGGATGATCGTTTCCTTCCAAAAAAAATATTTTTAAATATTGCATAATGCATATGAAATATTCTATCAAAATTTATTTCCATACTAATTTTTATACAAAATTAAAAATATTATACATATTAAATTATCCCTTATCACATATAATAAGGAACACCAATAGCAATTTCTGAGTCAATGTCTCAATTTCAAATTTTTTTTTATGTTTTTAAGTTTGGTGTGTGTCAAAGGAAGTACTTTAACTCAACGAATGCCTTCTGTTAGGACTCAAATGAGAAATTTTTTTCTTTTTCTCCACCCTTGGTGACTTGACTCAAAGGCCAAGTGATATGAGAGAATATCAACACAAAACTTCTATAGAAAATAGCAAGGCCTCGAAAATTACAAAGCTCTATTAGAGTGGTTGTGGCTGGCCAAAAATGAATGACTTGGATCTTAGCCGAATCCACATGCACATCTTTCTCATAAATGATGTAACACAGATATTGGATCTGGTTCATGCCAAATATTCATTTCTCTAAGTTTTCACATAGCTTGTCTTGTCGTAGGGTTTGAAGGACCTACCGAATATGCTGTAAGTGTTCTTCCCAAATCTTGTTGAAGATGAGGATGTCATCTAGATATACAACCATGAACGATTTGGTGAAGGGATGAAAGATATCACCCATCAACCTCATAAAATTTGCAGGGGCATTTTTCAACCCAAAAGGCATAACCAACCATTCAAAAAGGCTCACCTTGAATTTGAAGGCAGTATTCCATACATATGTGGGTTCTATTGGAACCAAGTGATAGCCAAACTTCAAATAAATCATATTGAAGTACTTGGACTCCTTGAGCTAGTCAAAAAGGTCATCAATCCATGGGATTGGAAACATGTTCCTGACAATGATTTTATTTAGTGTTTGATAATCATTACAGAGTCTCCATGTCTCATTGTTCTTTTGCATGAGTACAATTGGGCTTCCACAAGGTGAGGAACTTGGTTAGATGTGCCATTTTTATAGAAACTCCTATATCTACCACTTGATTTCATCATTTTCTAGAAGAGAGTGGTGGTATATCGACCCAATGGGTAGAGGTGACCCAAGAGTAAGATTGATTGAATGCTTGACCTGACAGTGCAAAGTTACCCTTGTGGATGAGGAGAATATGTTTGTGTACTCTTCCACGACCTTATCCACCTGTTTCTGTTGTGTGGAGGAACCCTTCGTGGGGCCCATGGATGTGGCCATGGTCTTACCCTTACTTTAAGAGTGAATCAGAAATAAAATAAACTTCCCAGTTTGGGAAATGTTCTTACTACATTGCTTAGTAGAGATCAAAGAAATGGTAGTAGGCAAAACTACCTCTGGTATCCTATATAGATTACTTCCCAAAGTAATAATAACAATGTGAGGCCTAGAATCATACATAATGTGTTTATTCCACAAGTATGGTTGTCTTAATAACACATTATTAACTTCAACAAGAGAAACATCACATAATACCTCTTTCGTGAAGGGATTGATGTTGTAGGGCATGTAGCATGGCTGGTTGATGCAGAGATCTCACTCTTGGTGGATCCATCCAATGGTGTACAATTGCGATTTTGGTTTCATCGATAGGCCGAACTGCTTGATGATATTAGCTGAGATGAGGTTCTTTTGCATCCCACTTCCGACAATGAACTACAGTGAAGAACCGTTTACCCACATCTGTGAGTGGAAGAGAAGCTCCCCCTCATCTAGATCTTTGGGCTCAATATTCTAGACCTTGTTGGTGGAAATGGTGGTATTGGAATCTTCATTGATAATCTACTTCCCCTTGTCAAGCTCTAACTCAGAGTCGAAACATGCATTAGACTCTGAAGCTTTCAACTTGGCCACCAGTGACTGCTTAGAACGACACTCATTTGTGTTATGAGTGGGGCTCTTGTGGAACTCACACCATTTTCTTGTGTCCTTCTTCATCTTCATGTTTTCATTCCTTACTTGTCCCTTTGATGGGTTTTCCTAAGTCACCCCACCTTAAATTTGTCCTTTGTTCTATGATTTGGTGATGCCTTTTCCCCGCTTCAGATTTCCAGATCCAAAGTATCACTTATTCTATTTATATTTCTACTCGATATTAGTGACATATTGATATGAAACACCAAGTGAGGAGATGTCCATGAACTCCATCTCATCCTGGATGTATTTTTGTAGACATTCGTGGTACTTTAGTACCATATGCCTCTTAGAATCCTTGATACCTTACTTCATGCGAAGGGTATGTAAAATATTTGTGAACTATGACACGTCTTGGTCCATTCCCTGCCACAGTGTATTCCATTTTATGTATGTATCTTCATAGCTCCAGAAAAGGTAATATGATTCCTTGATGATGTCTCAGAAATAATTCCAAGGGGGTGCAGTTGAAAATAATGAGGTTTCCTTCTCATCCCTCTACTCACAGTAGGTTTCCCACTAGTCCTTGACTTGGGGGGTGAGTTTGAGGAGTGAAAAAGTAATCTTTTCCCTATTGGAAAAATTATAAACAAAAAAATATCCTTCCAACAGATTTAATCATCTATCTATGACATCTAAATATATCTATCCTTCAAATATGGGAATGTCAAAGTTAACTTGTACCTTAAAGGGGGCAGTGCCTCTGAAGTTACTATTGGATGAAGATGCTTCGTCTGCTGATACTCACTAAAGGATATGGGAAAAGTTATCCATCATATTGTTCCTTTGTCACTTGAGAGCCTCTTCAAGAAATATTTTGAAAGGATCTCTTGCTCCCTCATCTTTATTTTCTTCCACCATGTGATGTCGTTGGGTTCAAAGAGGCCGGTCTTACAATGGTTCGACCAATTCAAGTCCTAACTACTTATAGCCCGACCTCATTGGGGTCATACATAGGAAAATAGAGAAAGAGTAGAGTTCTCTGATACCACTGATCTAGATTTGATCAAGAATGGAATGAAATACATATTTAAACAAAAAAATAGAGCTACAGTGAAAACTAAACTTCAATTAATTAATAAAAAATACAAAAAATTGTTTACATGAAAAATGGAAACAAACTAGCTTAGGCGATGGTACCTTATCTCTCAGAAGAGATGTGACGAGTACATGCCTTCTAAACTATGTTACAATGAGGATCAAAGGTATTTTTATTATTTAGAAATAATGGAAAACCCTAAACATCAAAAAACCTAACCCATGGAGATGAAGAAAGTTTGTGGGCCTCATTGGGGTTAGTTGGTACATCAGCTTCCTGGGTTTGTAACTTTGGCATACAATCTCTGTTTGATGTGTACAATAACTCATTAGAAAGATCTATCTAAGGAAAAAAAATTGGATTGAAA